>JAUZND010024962.1:0-12326 GCA_034780555.1 Coelogynopora nodosa | reverse complement strand
TATCCATATCCATATCCATATCCATATCCATATCCATATCCATATCCATATCCATATCCATATCCATATCCATATCCATATCCCTAACAATACCAACAAATAATGTAGCGTACTATACATATCTAACTTAATGCACAAAAGAGGTCGATTAATTGTATCAGCCAAAAAGACAGAAAACATTGTTAATTATAATTAACGATTTGACTCACTAATGAGCATAAATATGTTAGTTGTTTTATTTGATTAAAATTTAAAATTGTGAAAACAGAAAACATTATAAACAAGTTTACGGTATCAACATATTGTTCTTTGACCAAATATTAATATGTTTAATGCTCTCTTGACAAAATGGATGAGATAGCAATTGTATTTAAAAATGAAATGATATAAGATATTGAATGTTTTTATTCATGTATATGCGAGTGACAAAAAATTTAATAAAACATTATATATAGTATTGATGAACGATGTACCTATTTTAAATCAGTCGTATCTGAAATCGCTAAATGTTTAATTTGTTTTATTTAGAAGCGGCAAATACGAAATCAAAATCAACCAAGACTCGTTTCAAAAATAGGAAGTGGGAAAACTGGCAATATTTTTATGAGCAGTTGGGGTAGAGTTCAGGAGATATTTAAATCAATTATATAAATTTTGCTGTTAATACAATACACTAACTATATGTAATAATAAATGTTCAACATAAAACAAATATTTAATAAATTAGCCATCACTTTGATGAACAAATTTTTCATATTAATATGTTATGTTCATTTGTGAGATGATTCAGAAAAGTTTCCTATATATTCAACTGATTCAGTTCCTTATATCGTTTTTTAATATTAATTAACGATTTTATTTCCTAATTTATAAAATGTTTGATGCGTCTAATTTCGATAAACAGTAAAGTTCCCCAGACGTGACTTATATATGATATTATACTCTATGTATTGATTAAAATGGAACAGAATAAAATATGGCAATATTAACTGAAATGCGAAAAATTACACACAAATAATTTACATTCTGAATCATTTTAACGTTTACTCATTATAGATTGTAATTTATTCTAACTAAAGCGTTTTATGTTAAGGTAATTTCAAACTTAATATTATAGTCATTCACAATTAATTCTGTGCATCCAAATATCTAAAAATCTTGGTTTTCGGTGGCTTATTTCATATGGATATCTTTAAATGATGAACTATCTAATTAATTATATCAATTACAATTTTGCATAAGCGTTACTATATAAAATTAATATTCATAGTTCCTTTCAACGAATTTTAAAGTTTGTTATTTACTTATAGTACTATATAAACTTAACTATATTATAGTTAAATATCTGTGGCAATTACTTGAATTTCGAAGTGTACAATCAGTTCAGACTAAACGTGTGAGTATTAATCACAGGTTCTTATATATAATACATTATTATTGTTATTTCATCATGCAATTTTTAGTAAAATTTAAATTAAACAATAAGTATATTGTACAACACGTGCGTAGTCCCTGAATTTTTCAATTATCCTAATTAACGGTAGCAAAATCTCTGTATCGGTGCAGACAAACTGGATCCATTGTATGTTATTCTTATTTTACAATTAGCAGGGATAAAACACTCTGACAAAAAGGTGGGAAACAAGTTTGCTGCTGCTTCAAATAAAGTCTGCAAATTGAACTTGAGATCTGCGATTTAACTAACCGAATCAATCATTACGGTTCATATTTCAGATACAAATCAATAAATCAATTAAATAAATAAATGTGGAGTAGAAAAGAATAACAAGATGAACAAGTATAGAAAGCAGTCCTTGTTAAAAGTTTTATAATTAGAATTTCACGAAGTCTTTATCGCACCGAATAAATAAAAGGAAAGCTATATAACTAAAGAAAATATTTATATTGGCGGGTGTACATAACAATCTTATATATAACTACAATATATCAAATTTCAATTGGAAAGTTACCCAAATTGAAATAAATTTTTAAATTTTGCATAAAAATATATATATTGAAGAAAGTTTTAACTCATTTAATTCCCCTTTTATAAACATCTATGATACATGATGTCTGTGTTCTTTAAAGCTAACATTCACTGTAATAATTAAACAATGGAGACACATCTATATTCCGTTAAATAATATTAATTCATTATTGATAATAACATTTATTAGCATATATATATATAATGAATATAAGTATACAATATATTATGATGTTATATAAATGGTACAATTTGGGGGAAAACATTTATACAATTTAATCCCACAACAAGCTTAAATTCAACGTATTGCTTCTTATAATTGATTTATCAAAATGTCAATCAAGCCATCATTTACAATAGAACTGATGAAACAAATCATTTGTATTAAATAATTAATAGACGATCAGAGATAACGTTTGCTGTCACAAAGTATCAACTATCGCTGCGCAGCCGTCGTTTTTTTTAATGAACAAACAATAGTTTAGCAGAATACAGTGAAACATCGAAATTTGCAAAAAGTTGTTTGCAATTAATTATTAAATTACTTGTCGAATAATATGCGTGCATTTACTTATTGAAGGTTTTCCAGAATTAGCTTCCTAATTCATTTAGAATTGCGTTGTCCATATTGAAATAAATAGTAAAAGCAAAATTGTGACATTTTTCGTATTTTGTTATTTAATTTGCTTCTCTTAACTGTTTCATATATGTGACGAATTAATAAAAATATAGAGCGTTGTACATACCTATATACCTAAAGTGGAAATGATTGCCAAGTAGAAAGATTGAAGTTAATGTAATTAATATTTCAATTATTTAGTTTGCAATGTAATAATACTGCACTAACTTAATAAATGTCATATATTATTTTCTTCTTAGCATTAATTTATGCTTATCAACTATGAACATATTAATCAATATATAACTAAAATAGATGTAAATGATAATTATTTATTTTATTTTAACGACTTAAACGTTGACAAATATTAAATTAAATTAACTTTACTCTTTTATAACAATATTGAATTCTTTTAACATCGCTATTCCATGTTTATTTAAACACTTCTATCAAATCGTAACATATATCTATAGCTGATCACGAAGACTTAAAAGTGTTAATGTATTACCATTATTAACCTTTTTTCCTTAAAGAAAGCATTAATTTGTTGGTTTATTACTTTTTAATTTGTTTCAAATTTAATAATTTAAAATGTAGGTGATTGATGTTATATCTGTGTAAATATTACTGTCAAGACTCATTTGAAATATATAGTATTAGCAGTATATATAAAAACACTATCCTTTGTGTTATGTGTGTATTATTGATGTTAGTTAGTTAATTTCCTATTTCAGCAAAGATAAAAAAAGCCGTTAATTTGTAGTTATATGAATTATCTCTAATTCATCAGTTAACCATATTGTTCATCTAAATGCTCAATAAGCACTCAAATCAATTTAAAAAGCGGTTTGAGGTTTGCAGTTGCTACTGCTTTGCTCGAATCGATTCCCCAATAAAGCACACCCAATTCAATTACGCTAATGCTTTCTCGAAATATGTTTCGTGATGTTTATATAAAATATGTATTATCTATATGTGTATGTATATATTACTTAATCGTTTTTTTATATATACCTACAAAAGTTTTAAACTTTTTTTGTTGTTGTTGCCAACAAAAAAACATTGAATTAGTTTTTTTAAACTTTTTAAGGAAATATTTTATCTTAGCTATATTTTTATTAGAGTAAGTTTATATTTTAACATATAAATATAATAAAAATTTAATTAATACAATTCATGCGCATAAATACATATTTATATATTATATATATTATATTATATTATATTAAATTAAATATTACAGATTTTACCTTTTAATTTTTAACACATTTTTAGCAAATTTATATTGACAAAGTTACGCGTTAATATATTTATTTGAGATATATTCTGAAGTTATATAATGACATTATATATATAACGAAGCTTGCTAAACAGCCCCAACGTTAAACAGAACAATTTATATATATAACGAATAGGTAAGGGAAGGGGGTAAAAATTAGACACATTACGTTTAATAACCTGTATGTACTAACAGTAGTACTGTACATTATAGTACTAAAAGTTCACATATCCTCTTGAGTTGAAATTTTCAAGTGCGATATAAACATTCAATGGAAGAATTTTTAGAATTTATAAATTTATTGAAACAATGTTATTCCGTATGTTTCAGTAAAAATGACGTCATGTGTGTTGTGGGCAGATATATAATAATACGTAATACAGTTCGGTTAACCAGAAACTCGATCATCGCTGCAGCAGTAAAGTACACTATCTGTAAGTGATAAAAATCATTTTTTGAAACATAAACATATTAATAATGTCCAGTAAAGCGACAAATACTGTGATTCACTGTCATAATGAATAAAAAATAATTTTAAAAATATTTATTAAGAGTGTGAGAGTGAAATTATAGGTAATTAACCTTTTTTTATGCTGTATAAATAATATTTTATTTTTTAAACATTTTAATTTGTATTTGTAACACAGTATATTTCTAAATTAATTATAGATGATGGTACATTTGTCATTAAACAAATAGCGCATACATATATAAATAAACTTGACCCCATCCATCATCTGCTAGCTGAACATGAAGTCAAAACCCACAGAACACAACGTAATCAACGTCGCTTCAAGTTCTCCGCCCGCACTCGTCATTTCGGACTTAGCCTTCTCCCATATGGCGCAGCCAACTTCGGACTCCTATTTGGTCGCCCTCCTTGTTTCTCTAGATTGTTCCCTTGAAATCTTAATTTAAAAAAATATATATATATTAGGTAAAGGTATCCTTTGTATCTCTTTAATATTTCTTGTAACATCAAATATTCATGATTTTAATCAATAAACACATTTTCATTTTCATTTAATTTAAAAGATTTTTTAATTAATTTTTTTTTCAATAGCCTATATAAAGTACCCGTTTAAAAAATAATATATACTCATTTTATAATATATTCTGGTTTTATGTTTTCTTTGTTTTTTTCATATACCTCTATGTTTAATATAACTCTATGTTTCTAAGCAATATTTCTGTGGTCTAACCTTCACGCAGTACAGTGTTTGAATTTGAATTTGGCTTATAGCAGTACTGTTTTAATTTTAACAACATGACAAATCGTAGTAGTGATTGATCTGACTTAATGAAAGGCCAAATCAATTCCCTGAGAAATCATTTAGGATTTTCAAAACCCGGAAATTGCTGAGTGCCTTGACATATAGCTGTTAACACTGTTAAAAAGTACTTGCATAGATTACCAATGTTAGGCCTGGAGGAGACGACATGAAGTGAATCAAAATCGTTGTGGTCGTAAGAAAAAGACAACTGAGTAAGTGGATTCAATGATTGTTCAAGTCTCAAGAGATAATCCAATTATCTCAGCCAATCGAATAAAACAAGACTTAAATGTTCATTTAAGAAGACGTCTTTACTCAGATCGTTTGCTGAAAGCAGGTCTGAAGTCTATCACACCAGCCAGAAATACGAAGATAACAGAACGACATAAACATCAAAGAAGTGATTGGTCTAAAGAAAAGTTGTTTTGGAGATAGAGAGATTGTCTTTTTCTTGGAGAAAATGGTATTACCACATTGCACTGGCCTTCATTTAGCCCGGATAGGAACCCCATTGAAAATGTTTGGGGCTTGATGGAGACAAAGCTACAACGTGAATATGAAGATGAGTTTTATCTGACACTTAGATACATTTGGAATGATCTAATCGAGGACAATAATTATCGAACAACTCTTGTAAACTCCATTCCTGATCGCATTCGATCACTCCACGAAACTGTTGGAGACTTCACCCGTTATTGAAACACTAAACAATTTTTAATATTTTCATACTTTATATAACATGTTTCGCCGTTGTAAAAATGCATGTGTCATATTTTTAACCGATTATTACTTTTTTTATAAACAGGTTATTTATTTCGGCCATGACTGTATATACCCGTATCGTATTAAAAATAATAACAGTTTAATGGCTTTATATTTATACAATTTTTAATTTAAATAAAATTATAATTATTATGTGTTCGATACAATCTCACCTGTATGTGATTTTTACATTTCGTTGATATTTAATACAATTTAAGAAATAAATATATCCAAGATTATCATAATATTATAGTATGATAACGTTTACGTTTGTATATTATCGTTTTCATTTTTAAAGACGAATTAAATTACACCAATATTATTTATACAATTTTAGTTTTACATTTATTACATGTATATATTTTTTATAAAAAATATTCTGGTATCGTAACTAATCTTTTTGGATTAATTCTTTGCACTACGATTATATAAATATAACTTTGTTTACAAAAATCGCAAAAACATAATTATTAACAATGTATTTAAATTATAAAATATTAATATATTCGTATTCTATAGATTAAGTAATTATTTAGGTTGTTACCAAATAATCTTTTTTAGGATTTTAGTAAACAAATTAATATTTTTGTTTTAACAATAAATTATATTTTTGCAATATATGTTAGTCCACTCTTGTCAACTAATATTCTAAATGATCAGTTAAAAACTTTAATTTTTATACTTTTAATGTCAGTAAATATTTTCTAATGAATGACAATCTGAACTGTCACTTGCTGGAAATGTAGCCTCACTGAACATTTGATGTGTAAACAAGTTTGATTAATAGCGTTCTCAGTAATTTTCTTTTTATCTCGACATATAAGAGCCAACATTACAGTTTATTATTGCATTTCTTCTCGACACAATCGTTGTTTTTTGTTTGTACAAAATAAGGCAACAAAAATAATAGTTTTTGGTTCTTCTTTCTCTCCTATTAAATTATGTCGTCAAGGAACATGTGAAGTACCGTAGAGAGAGGAGACGTATATCCCCTAAAGCCATTGATTTTCTCTATCATTCTCACATATTGCATGCTTTAAAATAATATAAAGCGTAACAGAAACCTTGTGTCTGTCGATAGTTTTCATAGCTGTCGTGGTAGATGTATGGCTAAATACATATTATGTACATATTATATTCTCTACAATGTCGTAAAATTCCCTTGGTTAAATTTAATCAACTGTCACTGATTTCAAGGTATTACTTGTGTGAAACCATGCAATAGCGTAAACGCATTCTATAATTGTAATACTTTCTTAAAAGGCGATAAAATTTTCTTTAATAGGTTAGTTTTAATATAAAATTATACGAGACAATTACATTAACTGCCGTTTTGAAGACTAAATTATGTCATTGCTCCCGAATAAACATCTGTTTTTTTCCAAAACTATTTTTGTGATATATATAATTTAATTTATTAACTTCCCTTGTATAAATTTTTCAAATACATAATATATAGATGAAGCAATTATAGAAGTGTCTTTATATTATGTTTTAAGCATGTTTAAAAACAGTAGAACAATTTACTAAAAGTGTTTATGTTATGAACTTCCATTTATTTTAACTGTCATTGTAGGAAAATAGAGAAAGTATTGATTTATATTTATACCAAGATTGAGAGAAATATTATGAAAATTGTTACATGCATGGTCATCTAACGAATCTTTTTAATTTTTAAAATATTTTTTCAAAACTAATTATATCAACACATCATTATTGATTATTAAAATACACAGCATACCACATAAATATCTCAGTGTGGTCAAAACGAGAAACTTGAAATGGTTTGCGTGATAACGACGTCAAATTCAAGGAAAGAAATCATTACATATTAAAAGCAACTTTAATTATTTGTAATAGTTATTATATATGTTACATATACAGTATTTAAAATAAAGTGTTTTAATTAACAAACAATGTATACATATGAATACATTAAAACATAATACATAGCGTCCTATTGTTGTATTTAACGATTGAACAGTTGTATATATCACCTCAACATTTCTGTGAAATATAAATGCTTATATGTATAGCTTATATATCGTACAATATAAATTTCGGCAATACGAGGGGGTGCCATTTCCTCTTTCCTGCTAAAAATCGGTGGTTTAATAAAATTTACTAATGGATTACCTACCTATTAGACTACCGATCTGTTTTATCGAGGTTCATCTTCCACTCATGAGATATTTGATAAACTAATATAATGCTAATAGGAATAAAAATTGCTGCCATACAGCTGTGTGAGTGTACCTTTCTTCATCTGGATATTTTTTGTGATAAATTGATAAATCAATAATCGTGGAAACCTTCTTCCCGCAGGAGTGAGTATTTTTATTAGTGTATTTTCTTCATTTTTTTAATGTATATATGTAAATGTTTCTACTGTTCAATATTGCTTAAACTTAATTGTTTAAATCAATTTAACAAACCATAGCTAAAATGTGTACGCATTTCTTTACCACGAATAAAAATGGGTAGTGTGGCATTTTCTGCAAATAATGCCAATAAAAATAATACGCAAATAAATACTTGTTTAATGTTTTTGAAACGTATTAAGGTGATAATCTACTTTTCTGTTACTTAAATGAAATTGCAAAATAAAGCAAGGAAATTAATGTAATATACATTTTTGAAATTGATACTCAACTGCCATAATTTTATTAAGTTATTATATAAGGGAAACACGAAATTATAAAAAAAAAAGTTTTCCGTCATATAATTGAAGAAGCATATGTACATTTTTAACTTATTTATATATAAAAAAAATTTTATGTTGTTTTTTACATTGCAATAATTATTGGAATAGATATCGATAATTACACACTTTTATTAAATGCTTTAAATGTTTTTCGACATATGTATAATAATCTAAATCCCCATCTCATTAAAAAAATTGTTATAAGAAGTTTCGGCATTTGTTGAGAATTGTTAGATACTCGAATTCCGTCAACGAATATCCTCTTCTAATGTAAACAATTATGTAAATTAAGCAGTGAGATATTTCAATACTCGTAAATAATGTTAGGAGAACATATTAATGCGGCTTAATATATCTTCGCCTATAAATGTTTTCATAACAATACAAGAACTTTACTGAACTCTTGAAATTTTAAAGAATTGTAACTTTAAAAAGGAAAAAAATATTATTTTAAATTGTATTAAATATTAATAACAAAGGTATATCACTGATTTTAATTAGAGTTACCGCTGATGTCACTGCCGTAAGAAATAGGGGACTTGTAGATATACAATATAGATTTACTATTTGGTCACTTTTAGATTGTGCGATTTGGTCACCATGCCTATTTGTCACAATTGGTCATCAATTGGTGACGAATTGGTTACATTAAGTTAAAAATGGTTAGTGACCAACTAGTACATCATAAATATATATATGTGTGTGTAAAGTTTTCTTGCAGTTTTTTTCTAATAACTGAGCTTTTATATTTAAAAAGAGCAGATATGTAATTTTACATATGAGAAAGATTGACTAAAAAATATACAACAAACCAACCATTTTTTCCATCCTTGCTTCAAATAATATTAAATAAAAATTAATTGATTCGACGGATAGCCATTTATAACTTTTGTTTATCAATTAAATAAGTTATAGTCTAATGCAGTTATATGCAATAATTGCTGAGAATCCTTTAACAAAAACATATTTTAAACTTTTTTATTAAAAAACGTAAGAAACAAAATTTACTAACATTTCAATTGAATTAATCTGTTGTTTTTCAATTTAAAAAAATCTAATCGACGTATTTATTTCTGGTTATTAATATAAGTTTAAAGGATACCGCTAATGTTATATCAAAACATTAACATTTGGTCGACTCGGCTGTGTGCCTGAACTAATTGAAGTTGAATGAGACTTAATGAAATTAAGGATTCACAAAAAAAAAAAAAACTATTTTATTCTAACTTAAAATTAGCAGATTAAATAGACATTTTTTGACAATTATCAGAAAAATACGTCTATAAATTTTTAGTTTTTATTTCTAAAAATATGTGATTTATGTAGTACAACTATGCCAATAATTATACATATTAGCTATATTAAAGATAGTATCAATATATGATAAACTTATTTTCAAACGCAGGTTCAAAATAATTTGAAACAATAGTGCAACTTTGAACAATGGTGTGTATTTTTTTTAAATGTAAGGTCAATTTCATTTTATTAATTCTATAGGACCATTTAATTATTATGATGCCATAAAATTAAAATAATAATATATTATTTTTTTGTTCTCTTTTACTTTTCGCCATCTTGCCTTACAAATAGATAGAACTTAATTCCGGAGATAATTTCTAGTAAATACCTTTTAAACTAATTTAATTAATTTAACTGATTTTAACTAGTTTGTCAAGGTTAGTCAAGGTCAGAAATTAAAAAAAGTATATAAGATAAATAAACAATAAATATGTTTAAAATACGATAAATATTGAAAGTAGCTTAGAAAACCGAATAAATAAAAAATTTAAACATCAGAAAAAATGGTCGATGTATAAATAAATTAATAATTAAATTAAAATCATTATTAAATAATAAATTTTAAATAATATGTAATAAATATTAAATAAAAATAGTGAATAATAAATAATAATTAGTAAATAATAAACGAAATATTATTAAATATTAAATAATAATTTCGGTATATTGGAATTAATATCAGAAAGGTTCATCAGGGATGTTTAATCTTAATTGTGGAGGAATATAAAAGTTATAACAAAGATTTTATTCAATATTAAAATTTAAAGAATTTTCTTTATTTAATATTAACTTTTCACTATTGGAACGTTTTGACTTTATGCAATTATATTTCTTTTGAGAGGATATAAATTTTCAAAATGTTAAGATATAAAAATGAAATAAATTATAGATTATTTTATTTAAGGATATTTACTGTTTTATATATTTTTATACAGTAGTTTTGTTTGCATTACCGCAAACTGAAGTGACTTTAAAATCAAAAATCAAAAATATCAAAAATACATGAATTAATTTTATTATTCATTATTTTAACCATAATGTTTTCCTACTTACGATTTATAATAAACATGAAATAATTACTTTATTGTCCATTTAAGGTCACCTCAAACATGGGCTGACTTCGAATATTTTTTATAAGAGAATGACATTCCCTTACATTGGGGTTGCCTTGAATATTAGAAAACAGTATTGAACACGATAATTATGATGTTTACGCATACAAAACTATTATCCGGGCTAAATTAAGTGACCTATGGAACAAACTTATTATATATATATATACATTCACTAACTGTTATTTCATTCATATTATAAAAAATATGTCCCAATTAAAAGTAGAGAATTACCGTATAAATCAAAATATTTTAAATTAAAGTATAAAATACAAATTTATCTTACAAGTAATAGATATCGATATTTACTACTAAATATTATAGGGAAATGTTCATAAAGCAACGTAATATGTACTACGAACTTTGAATAGCAATAATATCATTCAAAGTTACTGAGTTGTAAAAATAACAATCATTTTTTTAATTTAACTTTTATTTGAATACACTATAAATCATTGAAACACACGAAACAAATATATTTAGAGACAAACAAGTATCACAATTGCAAATATTTACCGTATGTACCTAATAGTTTGATCAATTAAAAAATACGGTATTTGTTGTGCTGATGTATATTTCAATTTTGAATTAGTAAAACAAACACCGGTTACACATATACATCTATTATTTCATATAAAACTATATGTTTTATATATTTGTTAAAATACTTACATTAATACCTTTGTGAGAAGCAGGTAACTCCACTGAAGTCCGCTTGCTACATTTTAATCTGCATGATCTGAGTAGCTTTAAAAGTTAAATTAAATTTTATATAAAACCGTAACGTATTATTTATTCTAATTGAGAGTTTTTACCATCCTGATTTTAATAAATAATAAAATTCATAACCAAAGTTTAACTTAACAATTATAAAATTGTATAATTGTATAATTGTATAATTGTGCAAAATTAATAATAATTTGGGACAAAATACAGTGAAGACTTCAAATGTTATAAAATAATATAAAATTACAAACAATTGCACTTTGTATCATTTCAAAATAAATATAAATTAATAAAGCCAAATAAGTTATAATGGTGAACATTTTTTATAAATTACAAAAATTGCTTTAAGAAAGATTAAACTTTCTAGATAAACCTTACTCATCTAAATTCCAATGTATCAAAATTTATAATTAATTTTACTTTATAATATACAATTATTTTGTTTAATTTTATTATATCTTTTTTTATTAATTTATTAATGTATTACTTTATTAATTTATTAATTTATTAATTTATTAATTTATTAATTTATTAATTTATTAATTTATTAATTTATTAATTTAT
>JAUZND010024951.1:0-24331 GCA_034780555.1 Coelogynopora nodosa | reverse complement strand
TTGCTATTTTAATTGCCTCGATGGATAACCACTTTGTTGTCCTCTTACGTTTGACTTTTGGTAGGTATTTATTGGCTACTGTAGTACTGCCTTTTATATGTGCATATTATGTATTATGTATTATGCGATGTATATATTGTATATATAAATACTTTATATACTTCAATTAACTTTGTTCTCCGTGTTAATTTAAATTAAACAAGATGTTAACAATTATTATAATTTTATAATCTATAAGTGTTGGGAAGTTATAAATGCTTAGCAACATGTTTAGGAAGTTGATCATAAAATATGTCTATTATACCATTATAATGTCCAAATTTAACAATTCTCAAAAGCAGGGAGCAATTATAGAAAAATTATTGAAAACCGTTTGCTTGTATATATGATCAGATACCTAATGAGAAATAATTAATTAGTTAACTAATTAATTAGTTAATTAATTAAATTAACATACCGGATCCAAAATATTAATAAACTTTAAATTAAAGAATTTTTAGTGATGCAATTTGTGGATTTACCAGGTGAAGTTTAGTGACTTGACAAATCACTCTCATTAAAAAAATGACTGAATTTGTTTAGAAAGTTATTGTTTGTTTATATTATAGTTCGTAATAATCACTTATACAAAGATTGTAATGAATACTAATATTTTATCTAACGATCCCGTGGCGTCGAAGGTGACACCCCACAGGTTTATTATTGTAATGATAATTGTGATGATATTGTGGGTGCTTTTACAATTGCTTTGATTTTATATCAAGCTAAAGAGTGTTCAAAATTATTGGTTCACACAATATAACTAGTATTTAATTTTTGTTTTATAGCCTGTTAAATGATAAATTCCCACCATCAATGTATTTCTCAGTTGTTAGAATTACACATGATGGTACATATAGTTCATTAAATAATCCTCTAATGTAAATGAATAGTATTTGTAGATATAAATTATTCTATTTGCATAATTATATTTTGATAAACCTACAATAATTTTGCCTTGCTACTATATGTATCTATGTTTTTAACACAATAAATAATTAATTCTGCATCATCATGTCTGACTAATATATGTCTAAAGAAAGTTATACATACCTATATGTATATACATTATACATATGTCTTAAATTAACTTACAAAATTCTCCGTCATCATTTTGGCACGTTGTCGAAATGTTTCCTTAATAGCGGCATCCTTCCAAATAATTTTGAGATCTGGTACCAATCGTAGAAAGGAAGTTTCATTCCAAATGAGGAGTCCCTCTTTGGATCGTTCTCTCATCGTTTTTCGATTCTGGTTGTAATGACCCTCAATTCGAATTGCTGACGACTGAGTTGCCGGATTTGCCAGCTCAAAACCCAAGTCTTGACGAGCTTGCAACATGAATAGAACTCCCTTGTAAATGTTATCATAGATGGTATCACGAAATTGACTAATTTCTTTAGGAAGCCAACGTTTGCCATTTATAATCTTCATCTGTTTGAGAAATGTACTCTTACCACTCTCTCCGGTGCCCAAAAGAAGGATATGTTGACGATTCTTGCGCATCTTCTTCTCCCGTTTCAACATTTCGTCTATCTGGAGACTGTTTTGCATCTGATTTGTATCGGCATAACGAGATCCTTTGTTACCAACACAACACATGTTGTTCATTTTTGTAGTTATCTGTTCATAACTTAATATATTCCGATATAACCTACATAGAAAAGAGACATAAACGATTTAAAATCAGGAGAATGTTACATCACAAATTAAGTTTGTAGATCAAATATAAGCATATTTGTATACAATTGATACAAATACTTAATGAACTCAATTACTGACTTACAGTATTATTTCTTCTTTGTACAAACAGTGTTTTCAAACGAATGTTTACAAAAATAATTGTTTCATTTAAATAGTAGCGATCGATATCTTAGTTCCTGGCGTGCGCTCACCAATGTTTACTTTACAATATAGTAATCTTACACAATAAAGATTTAGACGCTAGCTTACCTTTTATAATGCTAAATTTACTATATACATATATAGTAGTGTAGGAATGCTATATGAAGATACACTGTGAATTTGTGGTCTTACACTCTACACTGCTTAAATAAAAGCACCAATCAGATGTACCATTACTAGATAAAAGAATTCCTCAATCTATTTCACATAGTATACCTAATATAATACGGGTGCGATGATAAAATGACTCATGACTGAATCTTTTATTTCATTTGACTATTTTGTCATTGAAACTATAGTTGAATGATAATTAAAAAGTGACAAGTAATATTCTATAGTTAGTATATAGTGGTATTCATACTTATTGTTTCATATAAGCCTATACATGAAGTTACACATAATCCATTATCTCTTCAGATAAGAATATTCCCGTATGTTTTTCATGCCATAATATAGGATTTGTAGAAAACTTCCATACTTTTGAACTATACATAAATATATATTAATAATAAAACGCAGAAGTATTATTAAAAAAAGCACTTTTAGTAAATTCCTAAAATTTCTGAAATATTTTTTGCAGTTCATTTTTGAAATACAATATGTGATATATAATTGTTTTATATATGTAATGATTTTACTTTTATTTTCATCATTTGTAACCCAAAAAGTTTCCATCCGATTGTGTTGCAGTATTGAAAAATTGACACACGTGCTAAATATAGAAATAAATATATTTTTTAAAAATCTGTTTAATAATTGGTCACGTGAATTGGAAGCATTAATTGACATCATAATATCTTAAGTTATTTTCCGTGTTTAGAAATATTGTTGTCATTATTAAAATCTAATAGGCATATTTTTACAAACATCCGTCACTTAATCATTATTTTAAAAGAATTCAGCGTAATGTTAATGAATACATTTTAAAGGTTAGCTAACATTTTTTACCTCATCTAATGTTCAAAAAGTAAAATTTCAGGGTAAATTTAATTGTAATTATCTTCCTTATACTTATATATATTTTAAATTGATAAATTAATGATCAATGAACAAGATAATGTAATTGATGTCATCAACATATGATCTAATGAATATTACTTTAATCATTATAATATACAGGCCCGTAGGCAGGGGGGTGCAATAGGGGGCATACGTGCCCCCACCTTTCGCGAGGTGAATGGATCCTTATAGGAGGTTTGACGCCCATAACTTATATACTATTGTTATGCGTATTCTAGGTCTCTTTAGTAATGCTCTCAAGATTTCCTGCAACTCTGTGTCTGCAATATATATATATATATATATTGTCCAGTAGCATATGTACATTGTATATAGGCGCCCATCACAAAGAACTTGTTAGAAAAAATAAATAAAGTTCTTATCATAATGAAAACGTTTAAATACTGCTCAATTTCTAGCCGCTTTATGTAAATTATAATAATTAGCATAATTGTTTTCCGACAATTGTATTAACTTACTTGGGTGGGGGCAGCTGCCCCCTCCACTGGTAACATATTATTTTTAAAATTTATAAATGACAACATTTTAATTTAATCAATGCTTTAAAATGAATAAATTAAATGACTCCGGCCCACACCGGAACCATTTCCAGGGATGTTTAGACAATTTTTTCGCTTGGACATTCAAATATTAGAAATTATACGTATTTTTTAAAATTTTGATCTAATTATTATTTCACAAAATATCTTAATTATTTCATCAAAAAACTAAATTATTTTTCGTACTATCGGAAAATGTCATTATTTCGAATCGCCAAGCTTCCCTCACTTCTGTTGCGAGCGATCCTTTGTTTACCCTTAACCCTAAATAAATTTAAGACACGTTCATAAACACCTATTAATTCTATTCCCCCATCAGCATAAATTATATTGATTTACCTCTGTAAAAAACGACATATTAATTCCAAATACCATGTTTATATTGTTGGTTTGAATTGAGGCATATACAGTAAATTACAATGACGACATATTCATTTTTAGATTGGGCTTGTACGTAGTAAAGAAATAAGAATATATTAAAAAGGTGCCTACACTTAATAAATTGAATATAACATACTAATCGAAATATAGTTAGAATGTGTTTCCCCTTCAAGGTACGATTCGATTTTAAAATGACACAGGAAAAAACCAAACAGAATGTTCACATTTTAGTCTGAAAAATTGAAGCATATTACGTATTTAGTATATCTTTTGGTATTATACATAGTTGTATTATTTAAAAAATAATGTTTTAAGTGTAATTTCTTTTATTACTTGTAAATCAATATATCTTGATACAAAATAAAATATAAATTAAAAGTATTTTAACGATTACAAAACTATAAAATGAATATTAAAATTTTCATAATAACAATACATGACACTAATAATATTAGTTTATTCTTGAAAAATCACCATCTTAAATTATATCATTCATACAATAAAATAGTATTGCAATTTTAAGGTTTTATGTTGAAAGTTTTAGATACCTGATCAAAAATGATTAGTATAACATCTTCCAAATTACTTCGAACAAATATAAAACGAGTGCGCCGATTATATACTGTAACACGTGCACATTTAGCTGTTGTATTTAACTAATACGGAAGTTATACTCCACGAATGTGATATTAAAACTAACAATTTAATGAACATCTTCTATGGTCTTAATTACACTTAAATTTTCATGTATAATCCTGTAAAATTGTATAGACACAAATAGGAATTATATTTTTAAATACATATATGATACACACATGCAATATATTAATACTTTATAAAACAAAAATCTAGTCAAAATTTTCAGTGAGCAGTAGTGAAATGACCATTGCATAGATATCGATTTTTCGTATAGCTTACTTATACCTAGATATCCAATCTGTGCCTCGCAACAGTTGTGAGAAAGATCAGTCATACTCGGCTTTGAGGCAAAATAATGTTTGTTGCAGTTGCGTACAGCCTAAATAGACATTCTTCAAAGCTATTTTTAACAATGAAAAGTTCATCACATCAAATTTTATTTTGCACCATTAAAATTGCAGTAAAATGTTACTTTACTAATAACGTTAAATAAAGAATTTACTTAAAATTCAAAGTTAAATATTAATTCAACATAATTAGTCTATTTAGCATAACTGTTAAAATATTTCTCTAGCCTCGAAAAATTGGTGTATGATTTATCGTTTTCGTAACCATAGTATATAACAGGATTATGTTAGATTGTACATCATCCATATCTATAGTAGTGACGAACAAGTAATTTTTCGTCAAATAAGCGGCAAAATATTACTTCACTATAACTATTGTTAATAATTTATGATCTATACATGTAATTATTGTTTTTAAAAGGAAAATCACTGTCTCAACCTGATAAATCTATTTCATGTAAACCACAATAATGAGTGCACAATATATAATAGTACTAGCAGTAGTACAAAAAATAACAATGAAAAACATATAAATTTACAATGTATATGTTTTAAAATATGTAAATAAAATACAGTAATACCCATGGAATTGTGGAAATATCGAAAGAAGGATGTATCATACCAATATATCGAGACAATAATAATATAATTTTATAATATAAATAAATTAAATAAAAACGGAATATTTTATATTCACCGCTATTTCTGGAAATTGTTTGATCAACCGAACTTTACTTGAACAAAACAAAACGAAACAGAAGTCTCAGATTAATTGGGACAATTGAAAATTATAGAATTGGATACCGTAAAAACAAATGAGCATCAATATAAGATAACAACAGAATGATCTACCAAACTAAGATTGTAATAAGACAGATTAGGCTAGGAAATAATAAGTAAGCAACAGTGAATGAAGTTATAATTGTAGAAAACACGGCACAGTCAATCATATTATAATACACAAATCAAAATGTTTTCGTTTTATATTAAATATAACATTCAAAAAACAGTTTATACAAAAGGCAAGGAAGCTTTCTCATATAATATTATGTAACTCGTCAAAAATAACCGCCTGTATTGATAACTATTCAACGAAGTATCCAAATAACGGGAGTAATGTAATAAGTATAGAATCTCTAAAGAAAACTATAAAAATCGATCGGAATGTTTCACAGTTTTGAAGAATTACAGAAGCAATCATGCTTGTACAATCGCAAATTAAAAATTGATCAAAACTTCACAAATAATATAAAATTGAGGATAACTTTGGTTAATGTATAATAATCGTATTAAAAAACAACATCCAAGAGCAGAAATGAATGCAATCCGGTACTGTAAGGTTACATGGTCGAATTGATAACGGATAAAGAAGGATTTATTTTGTCATCAAACAATAAAATATAAAGAAGAACAGCGAATAATATTTGTATTTCCATAAATGTAGTAAGGATGGTGGAAGATGAAAATTGACGTATAAAAATGTTATTGTGCCAATATTGATATGACCTGGAAAAGTTCCATAATAGTCAAGGATAAGACACGGATAGATACAAAATGGCTTTAAAAAGCACAATTTTAACAATTTTTTTATAAACTGTCTATTAAAGTGCTCTAGAAAAGAATGGAATTACTATTTTCGTTGAAACATTAATGTAAACATGAAACTATAGTAATATAATCTGTAAAATAATGTATAGTCATAATAAATATACAAACCAACATAATAAAGTCAAAAATTATATGAAATATTCACTTTAAAATTTTAATTTAGAAATATAAGGCATTTAAAATGAGAGCACATTGTCAGATGCGTCATAACAACATTTTATACAATATAATATATGAACTTATTTTGATATCAATAGAAAAGGTATGCTTTTTCATTTCTTGCAGGGAAATCAATTAGCACAATATTAGAATTTACAGTTTGAAGAAACTGTAATTTACAATAATATAAACAATAAATCTGTTTGCAGATTATTCGCGGTGTTCACTATACAAATATTTAAAAACAAAACCATACTATAATATTATAATATAACTAGAACTCAATTCAAAACACTGGCCTCGTGTTACGTTGCGTTTGCATCTATATAATATATAGCACTGGAGATTATTATTACATGTTTATATGTGTGAGAGTAAGAACAGAGAAGGTGTAGAGGAGAAGGAGGAGGAGGAAGATAAAGCGCACTCTGTCAGTTCATCATGAGCTTCCGTAGATTGTTCTGTAACACAGTGTCATGCATCGCCTGGAACACCATCTCAACATTGCGTCGGTCCACCGCCGTGGTGAAGTGCTGATAAAGCATACGCTTGCGTCGGGTAGAGGGCCTTCTTGCTGCCAACTGCTGCACAGGATCCCTGGACTGCTCGGCCTCCACGTCGTCGCTGACCAGGCCCACAAAAGAGTTCATTATGAAGTCCTGCACGTCCTTTAGACTGAAAGGGTTGGCCTGGGTGGGGAAGTTGGGGAATTCCTCGCGGATGTTGCTTAACTGCTGCTCGATCTTTTCCTGCAGAGCAGTGGGACAGAGTCCAGAGGAAAACTTTAACACCTATGTTATACATAGGATAATAATAATTAATGCGCGACTGACTTGCATTATTTTTCAAATATTTTGGTTCATATCAGTATCGCTTTGAAAATGTTACAGTATAAATGAATGTTGTTATATAATATATATCTATATTGAAATCAATATATTAAAATAACCCCTATCATTATCCTATGACCTATGATAATATTGCAAACATGTTAACGTTATTAAAAGTAGTTAGATGCAGCAATATAACCAATTTGAAAAAGAGAGAAAATACCGTCAATGAAAAATAAGTTGCATTAATAGATCTTGTGGACCGTTTTAGTCATTTTAATAAAACATATAATTACTTTTAAATAATTTATATATATATATATATAATCATTTTATGTATTACACAAATATAATTTAGTTTTGAATTAGTTTAATAAAAAAAATTCTAAACATATTTTTGGAAGTGCTAACGCTTCATATTTTAAACTTTAAATACATACAAATGTCTTTACATTTTACAATGGTAAATGATATAGAACCACTGTAAGAAATTTACTAAAATATTATCAGAAATAAAAATCACAAATTTAAATTTTGTTAATTGAAAATTAGTATAACATTGAGATTGAGTTTAATACAATTTTACAAGAATATTTAATTACCATAATTGATTTTTTGACAGAACAAATTGATTAATTAGGTAACCAGATAATTAATCTTAGAATAAAATTTGACACTTTACTTGTACGATACATAAGTAATGCAGTCTATGTCCCTTAATATATATTATTAGTTATGTTGATGTCATTAATGTCAAAATATATTATAGGGCATAGCATATTATTCAAGAAAAACTAAGCGTTAAGGAAGTTTATTAAGAGAGAGAGAGCTACCTTGAGTACGTCCGTCTTGTTAAAGAAGATCATGATTGATACCCGGGCGAAGGCGATATTGTTGATGAGACCGTCGAACACAACCATGGCCTCCTGCAACTTGTTGCGATACTCACGGGTGAGCCGGTCCTGGTAGCGCTCGTCGTAGTGGCTGCAGGCGATCAGGAAGAGGACCGAGGTCATGTCCGAGAAGCACTGACACCACTTGCGCCGCTCCTTGGTTTGGCCGCCGACGTCGATGAAGACGAGTGAGGAGCCATGGATCTCGATCACTTCCTCGATGATGGATTCGGTGGGTTTACGTGACCAGACGATCTCCTCGTTGGAGGGAGTGTAACCCTGGAGAAGGGTCGGTTGGGTTGGGAGCGGTCATGTCTAGAGGTGATATTTTGAGGCAATTATTACACCGTAATGTGGGACTAAGAGAAGGATTAAGGAATACGATTAATAGATAGTTATATATATTAAATTTAATAGTGTTTAATTTTAAAGATTAAATGCTGTGAATCCTTTTAGCGGGGTTTATGGCATTTTTCTTGAGCTTTAAATGTAAGAAAATAGGAAATATGTCATATTTAAAACAGGAAGGGAACTAATAATAAAGAATAAAATGTATAAATAATTGTTTAATAATAAATAGGGTAAAATTCTCAAAGGTACATCTGATAATAAAACTTCATGTTGTAAATAATAATACTAAATGAATGTAAGAAAATATAAATGTGTGCAACTTCTTGGACTTGTGTGTTTTTTTTGTTGTAGAATGCATAAGTGTATAAAGATATAAATTCTGAATATATTAGAGGAAGTCAATAGCAGGATTACTATGAAATTGTTTTTAATGGATTGAGACGGAATCTGATACAGTCAAGTCAGCTGTTTTAATCGCTATAATATGTCAACAATGTTTTGATCAGTTTTGGTTAAATTGAAGGACTTTTTCAGTAAGCTTGCAAAAATAATTGCAATTTTTCTATCCATAGAATTTTAGAGCTGCGCGGATATATTTAACTTTTTATACAGATGATGTGCCCGAAATATTTGTTATGTTAAATTAGGTGATTACTTAAATAATATATATTATATACATATTCCTTTGCGATGCATCGTGGTTGCAGACTAGAAACTATACTAGCTAAAATGAAGGGCAACTATCGGCGATTCATGCGTCTTCAGCTATAGGGCCTACGGACGTTTGACAATAATTAGTGGACAATGTTTATCGAACTTTAACACTACATAATAATTTAATGAATTGTGAAATTCTTGGAATCCAGAATTATATCATACATATAGTTTCCTTGAATAACAGACTCGAATGTTGTTTGTTAAACTGAAAATTTAATTACTGGATCACTATTAGTTCCGTATCGATCAAATTCATCATCATTTTTTAACATAAATATTTATGACGTGTACAAAACTTTGATCGATACACTAAATCGCTAGACTCTCATATCAATAAATATTATTGTATAAGAAAAAAGAACCTTTAAATTTCATGAAAAAAATTGGTACAATTTAGTAACATCTTTAACTTTAAAGTTGGAAAATTACGTTCTAGTAATTCATATATACAAAGGAATGCATACCACAACACAAGATAATATACAATGCAGTATTCAAGCACTACAAATAAAGGGGCTGATATTATTTTGCATACCTTTACCTATACAAGAAACCAATGCATCGTATTTGAGATGTAATTATATATACATCGACAAAATCGCAATCAATAATTTGTCTAGATTGTACTTTGAGGTTAAACTATGCCACATCTATAATAGCAGAACTAAACCGGATGAATGTAACTGCATATACATATATTGTATATGCTTAATATCAAAGGACAAGTCTTCCTTTAATCCATTTTACTACTGTACACTATGGTAGTTTTAGTTGGAGCAGTTCACTTCATATCACTGTAAATTCCCAGCATATATGAACGGACAAATGTATAATAAAATGTACGCAAAATAGTTGAAAGTCTACAATGCATAAAAATTAATATTGCAATATATTTACTTTCTAAAAAATGATTTATGGAAAATTATATTTCTTTATATCTAAATGAAAGATGATTAAACACGACATCTTCAAACAAACAAAAAAACACATTTTCAAAAAGAACAGCTGGTTGGTGGAAACAAGCAAATTTAACAAATAAATTAAAAAAAGAACCAACAATTATCAAAGCGACAGCTGTATAAAAAAACCAAATGTTTTCAATGATATTAAGATGATTAAAAGGAAAGACAACATTATGAACTGAACTCCACAAGGGTCAAAATAAATGTGTTATAACAATCCTAAATAGTAGTCAGAACATGTAAAAAAAGGCTTGTACTCTATAAAATAGTCTTGGGACCAGTTTCACTTATCATTTACTTACGATAAGCATAAGTTTTTTTTCTTAAATTCTGTTTCATTCACTTATGATCTTATTGTTTTTTACTTATATTTTTCACTTATCAATTTATGACATTTTACTTATAATCTTATGATTTCTGTTCCACTTATGATAAGTATAATTTTTTTTAAATAATTTGTTTCACTTATGATAAGATTATAAGAACATTAGTGAAAATATAAGGGTAAAATGTAGACTTTTGATATAAAGTATACATAATACAATGTTGGGTATGTCTAAATTAGAAAAAAGCATTGTTAAATTATAATATATACAGGTATATTTATAATACAATAAAAGTAACATTTAATACAAATTTAAATAAATTACATAATTGAACAATGTGAAATACAACAGTCGCATATCTAAATATTGACTGAGCACCAACATGAAAAGAAAAATCATTTACTTATTGATGGATAAGTCTGTCGATATATTCTTGTCGTACAGCATTGCCAACATTATCTGGTACATAAGGCTGGCTGTTGATAATTTCTGTATTTGTTCGTCAATGATAGGGACATCTGTAGCGACTGGGATGTTCAACAGTCGGCTATTGATTTAAATATTAATCTAACAAAACATAATAATTACACACTTGCATTGTACATGAATTGTTACTTAACTTATAAAATATGACATTATAAAAAAGTTCTGTGTTGGTTGCCATATTTGTTACGTGAACATTTTGCTATTTAATACTTATCTACTTATACCAGTGATAGGAACTTAGGTTTCCAATTTAAAATTTATCATAAGTATAGTGAAGCATAAGTTTATCATTATAAGTGAAATAGGCTCCTGAAGTGATAATATGGCAAATCAAAACTATGAATTTATAAGACATGCTACGAAATCCAAAAAGTAGAAAGATAATTTTGGGGTTAAAATAATTTAACTGACTAAGGCAGGTAGACAGGCGAGTGTTCAGTCCATACAAATTTATAAGAATAAAAACATATTGTAAAATATTAACTACGATTGAATATTTCAAAATGAATATACTACACCTTTAAGGTATATTTATTCATATACGTTTTTGACTGGAAGGAATATTTCTTTTTGAATTATATTATTCAATAGCAGTTAATATTTTATATAAAATGCTTTTATTCTATTAATTATAATCAAATACTATTGACTATATAAAACAGTATCTAACTATTTACCGTACTGAAAAGTAAAATATGTTAATATATCATATTAACATGGATTAATTTATTAAACAAGGTAATAAACAGGTTAATCTATCCACAGACTGGTTTATCGGTTATCTATAATGTCACCACATGGAGATTAATAATTCTATATTCACAATAGCTTGAGTTAGCTTTTTCTCTGTTAAAACAGAAGTTAGCTTTTCAATTTCTATGAAATTGTATAACGAACATTGTGAATAGTGGGTATGAAAAAGCAATCGTTTTTTACTCTATAGCGATTAGGGTACAACATAGAAACCGGTCTGCAGTTGGAGAACATTGACTACAACTGTGTTAAAACACAGATTATTATCAACATTTTTACAATGCGGCGTTAAAAAATAATATTTTACAAATCAATAATATAAATTCTTCATGTCTATCGCTGTTGAAAAAAATCCTTCAAAGAGTCTACAATCATAAGATAAACTACATTCGTGTGATAAACTATATAAATAAGTGATTTTACTTTGTCAAATTGTAATTTATAGAAAGCATTGATGCAGGTAGCATGGATAAATAAGTATTGTAATAATTAATCGATTCTAAAAATTCGACAGATAAAAACTACTTTAAGATTTCAACATTAAAGGTATCATTAGGTATGTTTTTAAAATTAATTTTCAGATCTGAAATAAAATTATAACAAAATATATTGTTAAAAATAGACATTTACTCAAGCTTACATACTTTTCAACACGTACCAAATTATAGAAGGTAACATAGCATCAATGATGACACACATATATATATAGAAGCAGAGAGGATTAAAAGCTGAACACTCAAAAAAAGGTTACAAAGAGGTGACAAGTGACGTTGTGGAAGGTGTAATCACAAAACTGATACTAAAAATATTAACATTATAAGCATTTAATAAATTTTAAAATTGGTTAAGTAGTACGAAATAACAAGAAAAATTAACTAACTAAGGCACAAAACACTAAAATAATGATCAGTAAAAATAGCACAATAATATATACAATATTACAATCAATTAAAACAATATTCAACAAAAGAATGATAATATGTTAAGCATTCTAATTAAAATCAGTATAAGAGTGACGAAAGTTTGAAAATGACGAAAGTACAGATAACAGCGATTGCCTCACCTATCTAGACCGCCTTGAAGATAAAATAAAAATATTCTGTCGTGAGAAGTAAACATAAGAAGTGAATAACGTTACTGAAAACTTACTTTGATGAATAATTCTGTTTTAAAAAAGAACCAAAATATGATATATAAAATAAAACTTAGTAAGGGGTTTGAACAACACATTCTAATACAATTCTAAATTACGAACTTTTAAATGTTGTAATATTTTCTAGTAAACCCCCCCCCCCCAATATTATTTAATCACAATTACTGAACATTCGTTGGAATTTTGAAATGTAATAACCTTCTTATTATATCGAGTTCTTTGAAAAAATTTAAACTCCAGTCTAAAATTCATAATTTAACACTTTAAGCCGTTTTTTCTTTAGTAATTTGTCACCAACAAATACACCTCGTTCCACTCTAAATATATTAATCTATTATAATTCTTTATATACATTATCAGTTTACTTCGATGATACACTATATGAGTCATGACATGCTATATGATATGAGAAATTTGAATAGTATCACCCCAATTTTTAAAGAATATAAAAACTTAAATGTTGCGAATATTTTTGCATTTATTATACAAGTATATATTCAGACAATATAAAATGCACACTAAAGTGAAATATATAAGTTCGTAAAACTGCATAATGCGACAATGCAGTATATTCCTTAAAAATAGATAATATTGTTTAAAAGTCAAATCATAAATTTTCAAATCCTTATGTAAAATTGACAAATAAGTCAAACAAAAAAGTTGTCACATTAATTAAAATATATAAAATACTAACGAATTTCGGGGTATTTTAGTACATTATTTTATCTGATGATGTTATAATTTTGAAGCAATTATACAAATCTTCATAAATTTACCTGTACTATGGCAATTTGGTTAAATAGTCATGAACATAATTTTGTTTAACACTTCTTTTTCTATTCTAATATTGAGGTTTTATCATCTTTATAAAATTAACACTACTCTAACACTATCCCTACTCTTTCGTTGAACATATGAATCGCGATTCTCAAAAAATGTTAGAACAACACTATATATAACAAGAATATTCACTACTTGAATCGTAATACGTGTATACAAAGAAAACAAGATACTATTTTGGGGTAACTGTGAATGTAGAACTTTGAAAACTATTTGACACAAAATTAATGAATATTATTATTTGTATAATAAGTAATCTTTGCATAATATACGCTAAATTTGTAATGATGATAATGCTGAATATCTCAACGTGGAAAGAATACTATAGTATTAACCTGTGAAAGTATACAAATTTATGTGAAATAAAGTTTATGTACATAAATAATTAGCAAAATTATAATATAAATTTCAGGCAGATTTAGGAAGATTTGCGTTGATTGTTATTTAAAAAACTACACATGTATTAGAATATCCAGTAAATTAGTTGAAAGATCCTCAATCTGCATTACTCCCTGACATGAGGAATAACAACACGGACAATATTTCATATAGTAACTGATGAGCAGGTTATACTCATAACGCTTACCGATACACTCAATAATATTTAACAATATTATATATAATAGACAGTACGAAAGAGATAACTAACTTGTTAATGATATAATATATCTACAATCTCTACCATTACAAATTATAAAATGTAAACCACGTTACGTATGGTATATGACCTATGACCACACAAATCTTCAAATAGTGTCAGTATCTTAATTTATGCACTGGTAAAGTTCGACATGGAGAGTTGCTACTATACCGGTTGTTACACCTATAATTTGAAATAAAATAAAAATGAATATTTATGCACTAAGAAAAAACCAATAACTATAGTCAATGTAATCCTTATTCTGTATTAGTAAATAAAACATATATTGCATAACATGATAATTCAATACTAAGCCCTTTAATTCAATACAAAACTTGATCCAAATGGTAAGCTAAATAATTTTGAAGCAGTTTTCTCATTCGTGATGATTAAAATTAAATACGAGATTCACAGAAGCAACATGCTTAACTTTAAAATAAATGGCCACCGCCAGCTCTGACGAGTTTGAAGGTGTAGTCTACAGCTAGTTTGGCTTACAACTCTTACCGGGATGCCAATGGTGTCCAGTTTGTTTAGGTAATATCGCGTGTTTTCACTCTAAAAACAAAAGACAAGAAAAACATCTAGTTAGACTAATACTAAATTTAACTTCACATGGAAAATATGTGACAGTTTAGATCCGCACAACGATAAAATTTCCATTTACAAAAACAAGTTGACGCACTTACTGTTAACGACATTTTTTATATTAAAAATTATACTAACTTCTTGTTAATTAAATAATATTAAATTTAATTAAAAATAACTTCCTTTGGGAGCATTCTGTAGAATCGTTATTGATATGCTACCTATTTTTACTAAGAACACTGTTGTCATACTGGTAAAACAATTAATTAATTTATTGGCTAACACAACAAACAAAATAAAACGAGTATTGATGAAGTGAAGTAATGGTTAATATAATTGTATTCATGTGTTTAAACAAAAATTAAACGTTCATTATATGCATATACGTAAAATTAATATGCTTTATCTTAGAATAATCTGACGTTTGAATATATCACATGTGCAGTACGTAAACAAGGTGTAAATAAATGTTACTTTTAATGATAACATCCACTCGGTGGTTGCTATACACAGTTTAGAAGAAAAAAAATTATATATTCATTAAATCTAACTATCAATATTAGTGGGAGAAAAGTTTAATAAGTAATAAATTAAATAACATATAAGCAGAAAAATAATACGCAGGTTTGATTATCTATATTCAATATATATATGTATGTAACAGCCAAAATTCTAATATACCATTAAAATCTACCAAATATATATTTACAGCCATGACAACATTGCTGGCATAAACATTTTACAATGACTTAACTAAATACAGGATATGCTATAAGATAATTGGGACAAAGGTTGTCATCAAGATTAGGGTACCACAATAATAGATAATAAGCACTGTGAGAATCCATCATTCTGTAAAATAATGTAGTTCCAAAATGATTGTGCATAACGAATTGTGGCATATAAATAAATCATGAATTGTGATAATTGACATCACACGATCAGATAGTCAATTGAAGCATTTCATTTTACATATTGTCTAACGTTAGTTATGACTAGCATGTTCAGTTAAATTAGTGTGCACTCTTATCATTTTCTTTCCCAACTTAATAATGTATTTTATATTGTATACAACACGTTATATTATAATTAAGTTAAATAGAAATGAAAACGATGATAACTGCGAAATAAATACTTTAATACTTTTTAACATTCAGTATTAGTCTTATTATAAACGGACATTGTTTAATGTACTAATAATCAATTTAAAAAACTAAAAAAAACTTAAATTATACAAATTAGATGTGTATACAATATCTTCAAAAGATAAAATTTATAAATCATAACTCAGATATGACTATATATATAATATTTTCAGTATATTTAGTGAATTTAGTTGCTAATGTAGCCTATATGCGATCACAATTGAAAAGTTATGTATTTTTCCAGATACAGTTTCTTTCCTTATTAATATATCTCTACTGTTCTGACTATATATAACCATTTTAGTTATCTTTCTATAAATTTACAGTGACAAATCTATAATATATGTTGTGCATACATTAAAAATAACATATAAAACATACAATTTGTCTAAATTAAACAATATTCAAAAGTTAATTTAATACGATTAGTACTTTCAAATATTAATCATTTATAATAAGATAACGACACCATGACGAAAATGCATTAAATTATATATTTTAGCGTTATTAATCTTTTTCAATCTTATTTAACAAATTTACAATGAAAATATTACAAGACCACATTTATGTTAAATATCATTTACTTTATATTATACTTGTAATATTCTAACAATAAGATTTCACCATACATTTAATCATACACAGACAAAGGATTGACACGATTAAAGTTGACCACATTATTAACATGAACTATGTATCGGTTTACATGCTTTGCTGAATTAAAAAAATAACACGTTAACAATTGTAACAAGTGGTAACAAGTGTAATGTGGTAACAAGTTGTAATATTTTCAAATAATTAATTAACCTAAAGAACTACCATTAGAAGGGCGGGGGTCAAATGAACTTTACAATTTTCAAATAAGCAAAGTTCTTAGAAAAGTCATTTACTCTTTTTGAAATGTTCAGCTGCTGCCTAACTTTATGGTGAAAATTAGTAAATTTAATATATGAAACTCAAATGACTAAATATACTCATTTTGTAAATATTTATATCAATCGTGTATAAAGACTTTTTCTAAAACTGTATTTTCATTCCAATTTGATACAATCGGAATTTCCAAATCAAGTAAATTATCTAAATTTAGAGGGAAAAAGGCGTATGTGAACTACTTATCTTTTTTTCAGTAAGAAAATACAAATTTGAACAGACTGGATTGTGTAGTCTTTTACTAAATATAAATGTTTTTAATAAAATATCTATAACAAGAAGTAGTAAAAATTATTTTATATAAAATTAACATCAAGGATTACTATTTGAAATATACACTTTAAAAGGTCAAATGGACCCCCCCCCACCAATGATGATGTTTTAGGACATAAAAATTGACCGGGAGTTCTAGGGATAATTTTTAATTACAATATGATAAAATTTGAATTATACCCTAACATAACAATATATGATTTAAATAACATGCATAATAATATTCTCCACATATGAAGTTACAACTTAGTTGTCAAATAGTCCTTATGAGTTCCATGAAGAGTGTTATAAAAATGAACTATACGATAAACAAATAAATAAATAATATTATGCTTTAACACTACAGTAATTATGAATTGATTAGAAATTTAATAGTAAACTTACAAAATTCTCCGTCAACATTTTAGAACGCTGTCGAAATGTTTCCTTAATAGCAGGATCCTTCCAAATAATTTTGAGATCTGGTACCAAACGTAGAAAGGAAGTTTCATTCCAAATATGGAATCCATCTTTGGATCGTTCTCTCATAAGTACGCGATTTTGGTTATAATGACCTTCAATTTTATTTGCTGATTCCTGTGTTGCCGGATTTTCAAGCTCAAGACCCAAATCCAGACGAGCTTGCAACATAAAAAGAACTCCTTTATAGATGTTATCATAAATGGTATCACGAAATTGATTAATTTCAGAAGGTAGCCAACGTTTTCCATTGATAATCTTCATCTGTTTAAGAAATGTACTTTTTCCACTCTCTCCAGTGCCCAAAAGAAGTATGTGTTGTCGTTTTTTGCGAGTTTTTTTCTCCCGTTTAAGCATTTTTTCTATGTCACGACTGTTGCGTAACTGTAGTTGCATGTCAGGTCCACCATAATATGCGTCCCCTCTGTAGCGAACACAACATAGTGTGTCCACTAGTGTTGCCATCTTCCACGTAACAATAGCTGTAAAAAATCAATAAAAACAACAAAAATTAAATTAGTAAAAAGTGGAAATATATAACACATGTAAATTAGAAATAAGTAAATGTAATTTAGTTTTCGTTTTTACCAAACATTTACTGCATTATCAAATTTCATTCAACACAATCAATAAATATATTATAAACTGTTAGCATCCTTATTTGCTCACGTAAACATGCTATACATATTCTCTTTGCATTTGTTTAATGTTTTCCTGTTTTATGACATTATTGCAGTTAAATTTAAAAAAATAGATATACATAAAAAGTAATAATACATAATATAACAAAATAAATAATAAAGCAATATGTAGGAGATAATTAAATATACTGTTTTGTGTGCTAACTGACTTATTTTAAAATCAGCTTTTATTTATACAAAATTATAAAATATAAATTTATTTAATAAATATTTAGCTGAGTATAAGTAGTTGACCTCAGTCAAGAGATTATATATTAAAGATAAAAACTTAATAAAAATCTGTTAACTTATTCATTACTGCAAGAAATATATATATATATATTGGTCTAAACCAATATTTATAGTATATATTATAATCCTGTGGTGACTGCTTTTTGTAAGCCTCATAGTGATATAGGAAGGAATTAAATAGAATGGGTGGCTTGTGCTGGTGATAACAGATATGCATAAAGGAATTCATTTTAGAAGTAAGCAGAACATTCAATATAATTTTTATAAATGTATTCCACGTTTATGTTTTATTATCACTTTATTGTGATAATGTATTGTGACATAATGTGATAATGTAATGTGACATTATTGTGTATTGTATAATCACTCTAATTAGCTAAAACTTAAGCTAAAACTAAAATACAGTTGTCTGCAATTAAAACAATTATCAGTGGAAACAACTGAAAATATTTCCATTTTCAATAAGATTAAATTGAATGAGATTATAATTTAAGCTGATGCTTACATAATCTTTTATAAATTTCACAACTTATTTAAACCAACATCATGGATCTGAAGACCAAGCTCCATAATTAATAGAATTGTGATAATATAACAATTACATTTATAATAATTAGAATATTTAAAACTAACATAACTACACATTAAAAAATATAAATTTAATTAAAGTGGAAAAATCTCACATATAAATATGGATCTAAATATATGTCTTGAATTTGACAAAAGTAGTTGAATATTTGACCAATTCCCAAAGGGGATCTCAATATTTTATATATTATTTAATTATGTAGTGACAGCAGATATCTCAAACATAGAAATATTTTTTTTTAATAATATTTAATCAAAATCGATGTAAAATCGTCTTAGATAACTACTTTACTCACAGTAAAAAAATTCAGTAACCACTAAATCTAAAAAGTAAAAACATTACTTGCAACAGACCAGATCATAAATAAGAACACAACCATTAAAATTTATAACTAAAAAACGTAAAGTAATACAATAAAATAAAGTTGAACCCTCAGTAGTAGTAAACCAAGTATATATAAATACATAACTAATCATTTCATAACCCCCTAAACATGCAAAAAATGATAGGTAGGTTTAGAATAATATATATCTTGATGAATTAGGAATCATGATATGTAAAAGCAATATTTCAATTTTATATAATTTAAACATAATATATTATGAATAAAACCTTTACAACAGATATGCAACTGTAAATTCAAAAGTCCTAATTAGAAAAATATAACAGCTGATTTAACCACACATTCAACAGTAAATTCAATTGATCATTAAAATTAAACTGTCAATTCATCAAGGTTGTATATATAATATGACATTTTCATTAAATACTTTTGACACATCTGGATGGATTGGAAATCATGATAATGTAACAATAAAGTATATTTTAAATATTTACTATAGTTTTTATAAATATCCATATAACTAATTAAATATTGCCCCATAATCTTTAAGCATAATATTTTATAAAATAATTTTTTTTCAAATATTCTCAATCCATCTAGATGTATAGGGAATTGTAAATGATTGAATTATAGAGCATGAAAGGTATCTAACTGTATATCTCCAAATATTTTATTCCTTGCAGTTCATTATTTATAACAATAATTTTTATATATAATTATATGGAACAGCTTAATTATATCACATGCAATAGCAAACATAAATCATATTAAACCCTTTAAAAAAGTATATTTATTATTGCATTTATTCATTATCTATTCAGACAGATGAGGGATTAATAATGTTTCAATAATAGATATGCTGTATAGATAACTATATCTTTACTTTCCATATTTATTCATTGTAACTTATTATATAAAATAATTTATTTAAATATAGGTTTATAAAATGGTTTAATATGATTTATGTTTGTGATTGCATGTGCACAATTTGTGATATGTCCAGACAGATGAGGAATTGTTACAATTGAGTAGTAAAGTATGAAAAATAGCCTAATTACCCATTTATATATTATATTCCTTACAATACATTCATATAATTTTAATTGAATACATGATTTTATCAAATAATTCCATTATATATTGTTTATTAATGCACTTATTTGTGATTCACTGATATGGATTGGGGATATTGATAATATCATAGAATTATAGAAACACAACTCAGAATTATAGAAACACAACTCAGAATTATAGTTACACAAACTACATCATGAAAAACTAATTTATTCTACAGCCTAAATATAAGTAAGACGTACTTTTTTTTATTTATGTAGCTTTTAATTTCATTGCCTGGTTAGTTAACTCAGTTTAACTGGCCAGATGGAGCAAGAATCTATGTTCTGTCTGGCCAGTCCACAAAATATAAAAATCTGCAATCCATTTAAAAATATATAATAATTAGTCATGTAGTACTGACACAAAAAACAAATTTATAAAACATTTATGTTTCTAATCACATATAATAATGTTGTTATTCATACATTAATAGTTTAAATGTTCCTTACTCATAATACAGTGCAACTGCTATCATTTGTTAAGGTTGGGACTATTGACAGTGCAACTATATTGTTAATAAGGCTTGAGTGGGAGCTATTGACAACATGGAAGTCATACTATAAACCTATTCATAATTATCTATTGGAAATTTAATAAATTAAATATTGGTAATGTTTCTAAGAACATATTATAAAATTTTATTAATTATGTTAATATATACTGTTTAATTATTCTTAAATCATAATTCCGACTATTTCACTACAGTGCAACTGTCATACTGCCAATAACTACTACGCATACCTTAATTACAGTACAACTGTACTTTCTTTGCAATGAGCTTTTATGTTTTTTAAATTATGTTGGTAACCAAATGGTCATTTGGGTATATGAACATGAAATTAAAATGAACACATAAATACTTCCAATTTAAGGGGTATATGTTTTACTAATTTTACATTATATTTGACCTGGGTGGTGTTTCACTAAATAATGATGTATCACTATTGCTATTCAGCGAATACACTAATCCACCATATTTTTCAATGATATCATTAATTCTGAAATAGTAATATTACTAAAATATAAGCAATATTTTTTGGTTGCATTTTAGTCAACCAATCACAAGTCCGTACATTTCTACCACATCACTGCATTTGTTTATAATGCTAAGGTCAATCTCTCACAATCAGGATTATACTGTGACTGTCAATTTTTTCCCATGATATGTGTACAATGGGCACGTAAATGTCTAATGTAATTGGATTGTAAAAACAACTTTACAATAGCGATTAGATTGAAGCTTTGCAAATGCTATAATGATTTAATTTAAAAAAAGAATATCCAATAAAACCATCTTTACATTGCTAAATAGTGATCTTACTATGAATGGAGAAACACAACCCAGGTGATATTATTTTTAATAATTATTAAGTTTTATTTATAAATAATGATTATAGTTATAATATTATTGTTAGCAATGAATAACACTCCCAGACAAGTATGGTACTCATCAAACAAATTGCATTCTTTTGTAGGGAATGTAATTGGTTGGACAGTTTAAACACCATTACCATTTTTCAGACCAGTTGGGTATCTTTATGAATAAGTAATTTGTTGGATGGATTAGTCACTCAATTGATTAATTATCATTGTTTAAGGTTTGATTGGATAAAAACTAGTGTACAAAATGGGTACCTGTTAGACTTATTTAAGCAACATTTACAAGTATTATTTTTAGACACACATTTTTTTAAATATTCTGGAAATCTCATAATTTGTAATTTACATCATTTAAAGTCACTTATAATTTAGTTTGCATTTAATACCTATAATAATTATGATACTGACATTATTTCAAATGACTCTCAAATAATATTGTTTATATTGTAGATATATAGATATAATAATATCATGTAACTAAATTATGCAAATTATGATATTTCCCAGAATATTTAATAATTTGTGTTTTAAAATAATAAATGTATGTCACTTAATATGTCTAACACATACACATTTTATCTGACCAATAAAATATGTTCTTCATAAAGGTATATAGACAGTAGAAAATGTCCATAATGAGAAAGCTTACATAAAAAAGAGAAAACATCAACATTATAATAAGAACAAGTTAAATGTATTATGTTGATAATTAAAATAACCTATATTTTATATAATAAATATGTATTATAAAATCAGTTATTTAATCATGGTTGGTGCTATTGACAAAAAACAAAAAAACAAAAAAACATATTTTTATAATATTGTTAATTAAATCCACATAATACTTAAATAATATTACATCTACATATTACTATAAACATGTAGTAATATCTATGTCTATGGACATCATATTAAATATGTGTTATTTGGTTTTGTTTATAATAAACTAATAAAATGATTAATAACTGTACACCACAACTGCACTCTTAAAAACTGCAGTTGCACTGTCACTAATAAATAGCTCCAGCTAAGTAAATGACAATTCTGTCACAGTGTCAATAGCTTTTACATGTAATCATAATAAGTTATCCCAAATTAGTCAATAAAATATTAAACTTTAGTTATTTATATTTTATTCTATGTGTAATATAACACCTTTTGTTTATATCTTATAGACTTCTATGTACCTTTTCTCCTATGCCTATGGACATTTTATTGGGTTTCCATGTCAGGCCAGCCTGTAGTTTGTGTATCCCAAGTTGGATGTCTCTGGCACAGAATTTTAAACCTGGTGCACTGGTACAGAAACTTATCTAAAACCTCTGGTGCAGAGAATAAATGGAATGCATATTGGATGTCATGAGAATATTTCATCTTGAACATTATCAGTGTCCTGAATTTTTTTGTCATTTATCAGGCATGTCAATTATTTTTAGGCCTAATGAAATAAGTAGAGAATAATAATATTTTATTTTGTTCATAAAACAATGAGAGGACAATGTAGCTCTTGTGCTCTAGTTAAACACACTATAATTCACAGTTAATAAAAAAAATATGTATATGTATGTGTAGATACATATACATGTAGATACAGTTTATTCCTGCTAAACTGGAGAAGCTAATTGTGTCTGCAACAGATCTATACTCTACATAATACAGGGTGTAACAAAAGTAATGCAACAAAATTAAAATACCAAATTGTATTCAATTATTAAAAACGTAATACATATATTTATACAGATTCTTGCATATATATATAGTATATGTAGGCCTACAATACAAAATGTCCCATCTTTTCTTTTGAATCACATCATATTCTCAAAATGACCACCATTGGCTGCTTGACAACATCTCAAACGTGATGGGACAGATCGGCAGACTTTTTGACAGAGTTCACGATTCCGAGAAATTATGTCCACTTGTTCCACTATACGTTCTCTAAGTTGTTGGATAGTCACTGGCGCAGTTGCATAAACTTTATCCTTTAG
>JAUZND010024940.1:1824-24334 GCA_034780555.1 Coelogynopora nodosa | reverse complement strand
GGATGATAGCAAGTTTGGTTTTCCAGGGGGGGTGCGGGGTAAAATACCCCCCCCCCCCTCCACGTAGCAAACCCTACAAAGTATGTCCACGTACGAAGGGTTAATCAATTTATTGTGATTGGGTAAATAGTTTATGATTTTTCCAACTGCAGTTAAAGGGGATACGACACCTTTCTAATTTAAATTAGTATAAAATAAGGTTCCGTTTGTGAAACTATAATATGCCAAATAAGATCTATAATATTAATTAATACTTGAACATAATGTGATGAAGCATTGGGTCTTACTTCTTTTTTCAGTTTATGACAATCCTTTAATTGAGCTAATTTAATACTATTCGTATGACACAAGTTATTTTTTTATTGTAGAACTGTTTGTATGGAATCTTCTCAGCCGTACGAATAAGAGTCCTCATGTGAGGTAAGTTCCTGTCACCCCATTTTGGGGGTTACTTACTGATGTCAACTAACTATCCACTATTTTGAGTTGAATAAAATGTAATTTACTTGAAATGTTTATTTAAAATTTGTTCAACCATGTTATTAGTAGTTTAAACAAATGTTGCAAATTCAATTTATTGTTTTGAGGCGTGATTCAAGCAGCCTTCCGTTGTCTGATCAATATTTCACATCTGTATTTGACATTTTAAATCAATATCTCACATGTGTATTTGTCATACATTTTTTTGAATTATTCGAAAAATATTGATATTCTTAGTTATGATTCGTTTTATATTTCACTCAATTTTTTAAGCTTTGATAGATTTAGTTATTATTATTTGTCAGACAGAATTGAATATAAAAACATTTTGTCAAAATGATAATTCGTTGGATGACAATATTTGAGTTGTTCGTAACACTTTTGTCGCATGAGAGATATCGATTGTTTGAACACATGTGAGATATTGATTGTCTGAACACATGTGAGATATTGATTCTCTGAACACATGTGAGATATTGATTGTCTGAACACATGTGAGATATTGATTGTCTGAACACATGTGAGATATTGATTGTCTGAACACATGTGAGATATTGATTGTCTGAACACGTGAAATATTGATTGTCTAAACACATGTGAGATATTGATTATCTGAACACATGTAAGATTTTGATTATCTGATAACAAAGACAAATGTTAAGTATAAATTGTTTAAAATTATACATTTTTATCACTGAAAAATTCACAAGTTCAATTAAATTTAAGTTCTATCTATAAACATGAACTTTAATATTCAATGACACAAAATATAAATATAACACAATATTTCGAAAAAGTTTTACAAGCAATGCGATTTTGTATGTATTATACTGTGAACAAAATTGTAAATGTAGCAAACTATTTAGATGTAGTTTTATAACAATTGCAGAAACTAAAATTTGTATTTAATTTTATGGATTTGTTTATGAACCTAACTGTCGTGGTTTAATTTTATTTCTAGTCTACGAGGAACACGATCAAACTTTTCATATTCAAATTTGTTTATATTTTAGACATATTTATATATTTGTAACATATAGCTTATTACTGACATATCGTTTATTTGTTATAAAGTGATTTTAGATTCAAACGATAGAATAGATTGTTTCTAGGATGGAATTCTGTTTATTAGTTAATAATACCCAAAAACTGTTATTTATTCAACTTTTCTCATTCTCCCTGTTTCCTAATAGTTTATCTGTCCATTCTTCCGGTTCTCCCGGTTCTCCGGTTTAGTCGTTTCTGTCTGTAGTGTCGTGTTTTCTTTTATCAGCTGCTTATCTGGCTGTTTTTAATGCGTGAGTGTCTCATGTGTGTCTTTTTCTTCTTTTGGTTTCCATATACCTAAATGCATATACTAGCTAGATAAAGCATAATATAATATGTCGTCGCTGTTTTGCATAACTAACGTGTCCAATATTAGCCACTTCTGTAAAGTGTTTTTTGTTGTTCTAAGACAAAATTGTGTCAACAATAGATTAATACTTAGGAATTATAAATGAAAATATTTATCTTTTTTGTTATCATTTTTGTCGTGAAAATATTTAAAATAACTCTACAGAAATTTGTATCAAATGAGATAGTAATATACAAAATAGTGATAATTTATTACATAAATGTATGCAATTAGCATAAATAATTAAATTGTAAAGTTTGACATGCAATCCATACATTCTCTCTGTTAAACCTCAGCATAGATATTCTATGAAATGCCGTGATAGTGGTATCTTTCACGAACGAAAGTAAACATCTTATCAAAAAGCATTATTAAACGTTGGAGTCCGGTTTTTTTCCTTACTATTGTTTTGACTATTTTTTCAATATACAACATGTAGAAAATTAATTATTTTTTAATGATTTTATTACAAATGTTATTCATTTCAGATGTTTTTTATTATTGAAGATTAATTTTTTTTTTAATAAAAACTGATCATTAAAATATATATGCTTTAGTTTCAATTAATTTCTTTTCAGCCGAATTGAATTTAAAAAATATATTTTTTAAATTTGGTTTATTTTAAACTCGGTTTCAAAATCTAGTTTCATATCTCAGCTGATCCCTCCTCCCCACATAGTTATATAAGTAAGTAGTTATCTATGCGTTAGTTTGCTAGATTTAATGCGCACAATATATATACTACATGCCTACAAAATTTATATAATGTTAATTTTAGTAGAATTTCAAAGTACGTAGTTTGTGATTTTGTCAATAGCTTGTTATTTCACGAAGTAATTTCACTACCGCTTTGTAAATGTCATAGTTTTGTTAATAAACTATGAAATTCTAATTTACAAAGTTAGTTTGTTAAATTTTTGTTTACATTTTAACTTCGTTTAATAACATTCTAGCTTTGTTATTTAAAAATCTATTATTAACTGCGTATGACACCTATAATATATATATATATATATATATAGACGTATACTCTGGGTAGTAATGTTCATCTTTGCAATTTATCACCCACCAGTTTTTCATTTTGATGGCGACCTTTCTATTAGATCATGAATTATTAAGAAATCTTCATCAAAAATGTATAATAGCTGGTTCTAGCAGTTCTTAGGCCAATCTTTTATGTATTATCGGAAATACCAATGTTATATATCCTGTACAAAATAATCCGTGGAAGTGAAGCAATTTGATTTATAAAGCTATAATTTGTGAAACCTTTTATTTTATTGAACACCGAGATTCAATTTTAGAAAGCAGAGATAGTACAGAGTGTTATGTTATATCTGCTAAATTCATCCAATATGGTTAATAACATTAAAATATCCAAATGGTGTTTTTTTATAGAATTAACTTTTATATTAAGGAGGTAGCATTATTTGGTAACACTCACCACTACAATTTTCGCTATTTATCGGAACTGTTGACTACATTTAAGATATAAATATTTTCGACAGTAATGTGTACTCCCACTCATCTAATGTATTTGGTTTAGGCTTCGCTCAGCTTTCCATTAGAAGGATTCAATTAGCCACATATTTCCATTAGAAGGATTCAATTAGCCGCATATTTCCATTGGAAGGATTCAATTAGCCACATATTTCCATTAGAAGGATTCAATTAGCCACATATTTCCATTATAAGGATTCAATTAGCCACATATTTCCATTAGAAGGATTCAATTAGCCACATATTTCCATTAGAAGGATTCAATTAGCCACATATTTCCATTTCCCCAGAAATCTTGGTACTACGGCTGAGATGGTTTAAGCTGAACCAAGTTAAACGAGTCAATGCAGTGAAATAACCTACTTCTTTAAAGTATGTACAACAATTATAAATCGCGGATCAACGGTGAATTCTGTCTTCGGTACAACATAGATTCGTCCTGATCTATCAATCTTTTTTTTTTATACACCATCTTCTGTCTTTTATCCAGTCTTGGTTCTTCCTCGTGACCCAACCTAAAATTATCGTTATGGTCTAACTAATAGTTGATTCAAAGGAAAATTCTAATATACAGTAGTAGGTTCTGCAACGCTTCTATTACTTCGGAAGATATCACGGAATTTTGAATAAATTCTAGTTAGGAAAGTATTTTAACTTTATAAAATGTGAATTGTGCTTTATGGTCTGTGTTTTGATCAAAGATTTATGAATGTACAGAATATGTTATATATTATCCCTTTTGCTGTTTAATTTTAATTATAAGATATTAAGGGTGAAAGGTGAGTAATTGACAGAAGAATCTAGCGCATAGAAATTATATTCAACACCCGCAAAGAAGTTAGAAGATCACATTTCTTATGGTTAGGCTTCGCTACACATTGAACGACTGAAGGAAAAGTTTCAATATCAAGTCACTAAATAAATAGTAAAGATTGTCCCTAATATCTACTTTTAAGTGTAAATATGTGAAAAATCATTGTCAAAGTGGTTGAAGCAGCTTAATATGTTTGACTCTTGCTCTTGGCAAAATCGAAGTTTTAACTGCAGTTTGCAACGTTTTCAAGAATTGTTCTATTAAGCGTACCTATTTTATTGATTATTATGTAAAAAACAGTGTCCAAGGTATATGTGGTGAAATCCAATATAATTTGCCCTAATATTTGTTTTTATTTGGGTAGATACTGTATTAATTCCCAGTAAAGTAATGCATCTCATGACAAATGCTTGTAGCAATGTAAGGTATGCTATAGATTTTGTAGGGAATTTTCTATAATTAGAGAAAACAGTGAATAATTATAAATTAATTAACTGTAAAAAATAGAACAAAAGTGTTGACCAAAAAAAATTTTCATATCAAAATAATGTTCGTTCATTAAAAAAGTTATTCTATGTTTAAATATAATTTAATAAATGGATCAATCAAATCATTAAACTCTTTAATTGTACCAAATACACAACCTTCTGTGTGAATGAATCATTATTAAATTAGTTTCTGTGTATTTTACATTAAGCAGTGTTACAGTATAACTTTATATAGTTTATTCGTCACAAATGTCAAAGTAGTGGGTCCCTATCTCTATTTTACTAGTTTATCAAATAGGAATGGTGTACTATAATATTAAGTAGTACTATATTTTGTCTGTACTTATCATATGTACAACTGATTCTATATTCTGTTTGATTCCTCTCTATAGTTTGTGTGCGATTGATAACATGTTAAGACACTGGTTTGAAAAACAATTGAAGAATTTTTTAATAAAGAAAACTAACATGTTTGTCTGTAGAACAAAGAAAGTATTTTTAGTAATCTAATTTTGATTTCTTACTATTAAATTAATATGCGCTATACAATTTGTAATCCTATTCAATGTTTAACTCGACAACCGCCAAATAGATAACAGTAAAAAAAAACTTTATATATAATGATTTATTAATTCCTGTTACATCATTACGGTAAATACTTCTATAATACACTTACTAACAATAGTTATTACAATCTATCATTTAGTTCAACAAACAGGAGCTCTAGTATGGTTATATTGTAAATACAGGGATAGTAGAGATAATTACAGTTGAGTACAGGGGTGGTATACAGGGGTGGTATAACGGCTCATACTTCAGTTTTGAATGGTGTTGGCGGAGCCACGATCCCTGCCTGTAGCTGGTACATCAACTCTCGTAGCTTAAACATGGCGAATTGTCGCAGTTCCTGGGGCATGTAGCGCAGACCCTCAGCGAGACTATAAAGCAGAAGTAACAGCGTATTAAACGCTATTTAGTACAAATTTTGGATTAAATATAGTTATTAATATTATAGTTAATTAGTAAAATAATTTCATGTTAATGTTAGATATGTACCTTATATGGTGCGCTTACTGTTACTTAAATATTTATATGAAATATCCCAGAAAATGATTCAAAATGTCAATAAACTTAACCATTTAATTTTAAAACAATAAACGAACGCTACATATATTTATCCTTATTTAAAACTGTATAAATATACACACGCTTAAAAAACTAATGTTTTTATCAGCTTCCTACGCTAGGAATAATTTACTGACTGCCAACATAATTAAATGGCGTATTATAATATTATACCAACTTACGTTTTAGAAAATAGGGAGCATTCATCTTCACTGCTGTCAAACATAGAATATGCCGAAAGCAGCGTATTCACTTGATTATCACTTCCTCGATCCTCGAGCCTCGGTCTCTTGAGCGGGATGCTAGTGGGCTGAGCGTAGGACGTGGAAGACACACTTCCTAGCCCTGATCTGTTAGACACTGAATCCATCTCGATAGTTGTGTTAGTAGGTGCACTTCTCTTACTACTGACGGGAGCAATGTGCACATATTTTGATCTATTCCTGAAATGGAGGGAACATAATATTTACCAACTGCGCAAATATAACCTACTTTTTGAAGGAGGTTTTTAACTTACCTTCGACTGGTGATGTGTGGGTCTAAAAAAGACATTTGTTTGTACAAGTCTCCGGAATTTTTCAACTTTGCTTCAGCGGCTTGTTCACTCATAGCTTTGAGGGCCTGTTTGAACCGTGTATACTCTCCGCGTAGGTACTGGAACCGATGCTTACAGTCTTCTGGTGTTTCTGTAATATACGAAAAATTTAATTAAACATTTGATATGGTCTTAAGTATAACAGTCTAAAAGATTGAAACAATGTATTATCTTTAAATGTATCTCTTAAGTGTTGAATACTTACCTCCACCTGCGTACTCGCAAATTTCCTTCCAGCATTTTGTGCGCGAATCAGCACTATGATACCCTTTAGATTTGACATCAAATAAGTATGGGAATTTACTGACTTGGAGTAATAATCTCCTGTCGAACTGACGCTGTTCACATTTTCGCTGTTCAGCATCGAGCTTCTTTTCACTTTTCAACATGCTGATGAATAATGAAAACAACTGGCTCTGTAACACAAGCAGAGATAAACTGATTTCAAGAGTTCTTTCTGTGTTATTGACGCGTCGATCGATACCCTGTTTGGGATACAAACCAATAAGATCTGTGTGCACAGATTCAGCTATGCAAATGCTCACACTTGACAGTAAGACAGAGTATAATGCAGCCATATCGCCTGTCTGGAATACAGGCCAATCAGATCTGTGTACGCAGAAATTGGTAACGAGCTGCCGTCTGTTAACCTCTGTTTTACATAAAGCTTGTCTCTGTGTGTGTAGCGTACCTTGGCTCAAGCTTTTGGTGTGACAGGAATAAGTATCTGAATGGTTTTTCTCTCTCTCTTTCTAGCTGTTGGAGACGTAGACTACACTTTCGGAGCTCATTTGATTCCGGCAAACACTGTCTTCTATCGTTCACGTCACAGCTACGCTTTCGTCAATCGTTCTCCTTTAGTTCCAGGACGTATCCTTTTATGCTGTTATAAAAATGTTTGTAACAAGTATTTCTTTTATAATAGTATGAGGAGTTATGTTCTCTTTAATAAACATGACCGTTAATAAATGTTTTTTAAAGGTAATACATTTTCTTATGCATTATTTAGGGTTGATATACATGATAATATACATTGATATACATGAGGTGACATAATCTTTCATGAGATCGTACATTTATTTCTTGTAAAATGTGTGGCAGGTAAGATTTTTCTTTTGCGTTTACTTATAAATTATTGTTTTTGTATACATTTCTGTTACCTTTGTATATATTTGTAATATTTAAAACTTCAATAATGGTTCTCAACTTTTATGATATAAAAATGCAATCATGTAATTTTTTCATTTTACGATTACACAAAATCACAAGTGAAAATGTTTGAAAGAAGGAAATTAAGTATTAATTATTAATATATAATAAATATAATAATATATAATAAAAGTATTAATTATTTAGTCTCTTATTTTTATTGTTATCGTATTTTTGTGATTTTCTGTGATAGTGCCTCCGGGTCCTTTTCCTTGCAGTTGTTGCATTATAGTTTAAAATATGTGTTTTTAAGTATGACAATGATACCTTTTATATTATATTCGTACTCTAAGCAATGATTTCCATATTTTGATGGTTGTTGTTTAAAACGTGATTTGCCGACAAAGGTTTTATTAATGAACACAGAGAATATTGTGTCAACGAATCTACACAGAAGAAATAAAACTATTTACAATCAGTCAGGGGTTAACAAAGAGCCTCATTATTTTTTGTTGTTTCTTCATTATACCGTCATAAACATCTACCTGTACCGATTTAATGGGAATTGAATAACTTTATCACGGAATGGGTAGCATCAATACGCTGTGCTCTCCGACTTGTGTAATAGAACATGTGATTCTTCACCTCTATACGATAAAAGCTTAGTCGATATATCATCAAATGAAGTTAGGAGTGTATAGCTACACCCTCATACACTTTATACGTCTGATTATATAATGGGTGAAGCCATTTACACTAAGATTTTATTGAAACTGTCAATTGTTATACAGTAATAAATAATCAAATGAGTCCCACCAAACAGAATTAACACAACAAGCTATTTAAATGAACGGTTCGAGCCTTCGTAGGATGATCATGAAGAAATACAATTTATGAGCATCTCTTTTGAAAATGACCTATTTCTGTTGTGGTTGTTTTGCGACCTGCAGTAAAATTGTTATCATTTTTAAGGGGGTTAGTCTTTTTGCATATTGTAACCACGATTTTGTTAGATAATTACATCATTAATTTTGAAAATATGTAGAAATATATATATGTTAATTTTTTATCTTTGTATTATAGTTTTCTGTTCAAGCTACCTGTACATTTAAAAAAAGATTTTTTAATCAGATTTTCAATCTCTGCTCAATGTACACTCTACTAATATTACATTATAGTTTGTTCTCTGAGCTTTCAGTTCAGTCTTCAATCCAAAGTAGTTAATAAACTTTCATTAATAGTTAATCAAAATCCTATTATGTAAGAGAACACACAGCTGTAGCGGGACATGTGTAATACTCACTCTTGTAATAAGTGGGGATATAATTCACAGTTTTGGCTTCAAGCGATCTGCAGCAAGACGCTATAGTATGATTACACAACCAGCGTATAGCTTTGCCGGGAAGCTGATACAATCCGAGGGAAGTCAATATTGACCACTTTATATCTCTGGGCAACAAGTAACCCAATATTACGCAGGAGTGTGTTTTCCTCCCCTTTTCTGAGCGCAGGCACTCTGAGTACAGTATATATATATATATACTATTAATATCCGGCTGTGATTATAGACAAAAGTCTATCATTATTGAGATGCAGTAATATCTTTGTGTTTAAGTAAGATAAAAATTTGATGCAGTTTTTACAGTGTCTGGAGAAGGTTGTGTGTTATACCAACCTGAACCCCTGTAAATAAAGACATTAATTAATTTTGGGCATGTCTAAATTCCACGGATACGTCAGCCTAGAATGTGTTCAGTTATGTCGTTTTGAGAAAAACTTTTAAGTCTGTTTATATGTTGTCTAGTCGTCTACATTTCCAAAACTTCTGTGTCTAATTAACTTATAAAAAAAACTTTGAAAAATATGGAATTGAAAGCTGAAAAATACGCGGACAAACCTGACCTTAAGACATTTCCGAATTGGTGTTAGACTAACAAAACGTTTGCTATTTTGTATACAAATTCAAAGACAATTTACGAAGGATATTAATAAATTCTTATATTAACGATATAATTTTCTAATCCTAAATATCCAACAATAGTCGGTTAAATTAGCGCTGACCATATTTCATAGCTATATAGCAGTAGGTGATGTTGAAAGAGGTTTCTTTGGCAGAGACAAAATCATCGTGACGTCATGCCGTGCTGATCTCTCTCATGTCAATTTCAGGCCTTGCAAACTGTAAGAGACGGCATTTTCCAATTTAGAGGAGACCCTATGCAGATTTACCCATATTAACGATTATTAACGATTCATTGACAGAATGCTGAAGTCTAAAGCCGCTTACAATGTTTACCTCGAATAATGAAGAGCCAAGCAGATTTCTGAATCCAAAGCTAAAGAAAGAAGCACTTCAAGTATCCACCTCAAGAAAAAGATCTCTTTTATCACAAAATTACGTGACATTATAACAGTTTGCTTCAGTTTTCATAGCCATATAACATGCAGCTATTTGCCCTTTTTATTGATAAATAAAATTCCTATATTTTTAAAAGAACCGCTGTCTCCTCTAAACTAAGTAGGCTATAATTATACTAACCTCAACGTGTACTATACCGTTTATAAATAGATCCAGATTACTTTCCGTATTTCTTTACTTTCTTAGGATAGGTGTAAGCATTCTCAGGTGTCACAACCTGCTTAACCATATTGTAATTGCATATCTCATTATATACAATGCTGGCCACGTTCTCGTATGATTACTCCTTGACACAAGCCGCCTATAATCTGCAGACGTGCTAGTCTCTCCAGTGGCCCCTGTCCACCACTTCAGCGCGCTCTCCACCCCTCAACGCGTGGACCTGATGGCCTCGGTGGGTCGGGTAGCCGCCGCCCTGCGTCAACACCACGGAACTTGGCACTCCACCATCGCCCAGCAGGACGGGAAAGATGCCGGGCAATCTGTCGCCGTGAGTTGAGCGCGGAAGTGTTTTGGGCGAACTTGTGTTACACATATGGGGCGCGTAACGTGGGATTCTTAGGATTCTAAAATAGAATAGAAAAAATAGGATAAAAGTTCATTGACATTTATTATATCAAATAAAATGTATTCAGTCATTTAACAATTAACGAGGTCGCCTAACCATACTACAATTTAGTATTATGTATAACGATTATTTGTTTTTTTATTGTAGCGACAGAATGTAAGCAATTGAAATATATATGTTTTGTTATACAAAAATTTAAAAACTAAAAAATCCTATCATAAAAAACGCGTTAAAGAAATATGATCTTCAGGTGGTTTATTTTAATCTTGATACAATATGCCTTTAAGTTAATAAGACTGTCAATTATTTTCAACTACTTTTCAAAAATCCATTTCCGAGCCGCGTTATCGATTGAAAATGTGTGTTACTTTCTGTCCTATTCATCCTGTTTTTTGTATGTTATCACAGTTTTGAAAATTTTTTGCATTTCATTAATTGTCAGTACGACATTTCGATAGGATGATTAACTTTTATTTTAAGATAGTCGAAAACAAAGATTATATTGGTTTCCGCTATCTCTGTTCTTAACATTTTGCACCCCTTTTAGTAGGCCTACGGGAATATTTTCAGATCTGTTTATTTCTGAATGGATATTTAAGACGTTGTTTGTTTTTCTGTTAGCTTACTAGGAATCGGAATTTTTACATTTGAATATGTCTTGTTTTTACTCTTGTCATGTACTGTCAACTTAGAGAATTCGTTATTTTACTGCATTTGTCTGATAATTAAGTTCTGTGGTTTTTGTTTCATGATGGAATAAAAACACTATAGGTAAACTCTTAATTTTGTTAATACGTGTTCGAGCAACATGTATCATCACTGTTTAGGCAACTTTACAATGAGGTAACTAAATTAAGGCGTATATTGCACATTTAATATTGTACGAAAGTTGAAGAAAATTAAATAAACTACTAACTGTGAGATACCTGAAATAATATGTCTTACTTTATGAGTTAGAGAAAAGGCTATGACAGGTGATGGTCGTTTTTCTTCACAATTTTCAACGTTGTTTTTCCCCTTATAGCTTTAATCAACGTTTGCGTTGTTGAAGGGGAGAGTGTTTTTCCATATATAATGATCATTTAACTACCCGTATAAGGAGATTCCGAGACAATTCGACACTTATATCCGATAAAAATGGATTAATTAGACAGCAACAAGAGAAACTGGATGAGCTGTGTGATTGTTTTCTAGATTATACTTTGATAGTAATTTAATATATAGTAGGTAATTTTACCCCTCTAAAACATTGTCTATTTTTTTGTTTTTTGTTTTACATTACATTTATGAGTTAAAAATGGACAAGTGTTATAGGATGCATATATTTAATATGAAAAAGTTTTACTTATGTATAATTCTATGATTTTTGTGTTACACAACCTTTTAATTATTCGAAATTAAATATCTAATCAATACTTAACTTAATGTATCGCTTAATTAGCTATATTTTAAATGTTGTCTGAATCAATTCTTATGAAATTAATAACTAATCATTTCAAATTATTTACCGGGCAAACATATCTGATCATAGTTGTTTTTAAACATTCGTTATTCAAATAAAACAGTAAAATGCCAAAAAAGTTCTGTATTTGTTTTAAATTTAAAATGATACAATAAAGTAAACTGGTTATTATTGTGTTTTTGATAGCCTATCTTAACTCCAGGTTTCAATTCTCAAGACAATAAATAACTCTCTTATTATCCCCAAATGAAACGTCATTATAATATCCCTGCACTCGGTCACCTCAGGTCCTTTGAATTTCAAAAGTTACTTCTCCACATTGTCAATTTATATTTTGAGGTAAATATTTTTTATATGAAATGTCCTTTGTTTTTCTTCCAAAAAACGTCTAAAACTAACCTTTCGGGACACACAATACCGCTAATTGTCATCAAAACAATAAATCGTTTGTATGACATCATAGCATTAAATACAGTCCGTCTATCTTATATACAAAGAGACGCATCGTTTCAGACATTGACCTTCGTCACAGTAGCCTTGCTATTTTGAACAAACCGTAGGAGCTTCGATTTTGTTCTTCTTTTTGAAGTTCTGACTTTTGATCATATCCAGTCCTGTCAATGCTTGTCTGCCCCCTATACTTGTAAAGTTGATTGCTACTTCGTTGCAGTAGTTTCAGTTATTTCATCAAAGTACAGCAGAAAGGCTTCTTTCTGCTAGATTTTGTATATTTGCAGATTCGAGTACGCAATTGTTATTGAATATATCAAAATAAATAAACTAGCAACTTCTTTATGATTAGCGCGCGTTACAATAGCGTTTTTCATAGGTAATTGATATACGTTTTTGTATAACATCTCATAATTGTATAACTTATAAATTTTCACACATATATATATATAATAAATTATATATAAAAATATATTTCACCACATAATTTTTATAATAATATTTTAGTCTCAAATCAATAGGTAAAACGCATTTTATAACCGGTTTTTAATATTTATATTTTTTCAAAACTGTTTACATTTTAGTTATATAAAATAATATAATTATAATTTAAAAATGAACAAATCCGAAATGTTGTATAGTAAATCTGTTGACAATTATGAAATATTTAAAATTAAACATTGAATTGTATGGTGTATTAGATTATATGACAAAAATTAGAGTATGTAGCTATTCAAAGCGTCAAATCACTTCATTTTAAGATCAATATATTTTACGTATTTATATATAAGTTTCTATTTTTAAACATAAAACTCTGTTTTTGGAGTTAATTTTTGCTCAAATGTGTTTATTTGTTTATTATTTTTGTATTTTGCCCATTTAATTATGAAGAATAAAAATAATTATCTATAAGTCCGGAAAATGATTTCTAACTTATGAAATAATTAATGTTTACTGTCTTGTAATATAAATCAATAATATTGTTAACCATTTCAGCAATAACCTCCCACGTTTATGATGCTGTATCTAACTAATATCATATCGAGATAAAGTATGTATTATATATTGCGGATCCTTTTAATACCTTATGATGTCATTTAGTCTGAGATCTCAGATGATTGTTCACTTAGTAAATTTATTCTAAAAGTTAACAGATTCATCAGTATGGATTTTTACTTATAGAAAAGAAGAAAAAAAATCGTTGTTGAAAATTACTATATTTTTACACTAATTAATATAATAATATACAACTAGCACATAATGTTGAATGAATTGCTAGCTAGTTATACACAACACAATCTTTTGATTTCCATTTCGTTTGAATAATAACCATAAAACATGTTAACTACAGACAAATGTTTGTACATTACTGTTTCAAATAGGAAGGGGAATATCCACCAATATTTTTCTTTTTCTTTTACTACAATATAATTTTGTTTGGCTTGACCAGGTCACTTTTCAGATATATTAATCTCGTTATCTCAATCTCAATATTTCTCTCGGGCACGTGTTTACCCTCAAATTACAACACAAAGACGAACAAATAATTCAAATTACTCGATTATCTGCATGTAAAGTTAAATTTATGATTAGTTCTATTCGATGTAATTTTTCATTGTTCCTACTTATGAGAGAGCATTATATACATTAATTTGTTCAATAAAAGTGTTAAAGTGATTGATAATTTGATTTCAAATGTACTATTCAATGCCTTGGAGCAGTCACTTCTGTCTTCTGAAGGTTTGGAAGTTCTGGATGATGAATCAAATGTACTATTCAATGCCTTGGAGCAGTCACTTCTGTCTTCTGAAGGTTCTGGATGATGAATCAAATGTACTATTCAATGCCTTGGAGCAGTCACTTCTGTCTTCTGAATGTTTGAAAGTTCTGGATGATGAGTATTATCCTTTATTTCTAAAGTCTGCAAATGTTTTTGAAGAATATATTAGTTGGATAATTTAGTTTTAGATGCCGAAAAAATAATATTATGTATCATTTTTTAGAAGTAATCATCTGAAGATTATCCCATGAAGGTCTGTCACATTCTGCATTAATCAGAAATACTAGTTATTGCAAAGTATGCTCATGTTATACATTTAATATATAGTTAAAATTATAGTTTAAAATTGTTAAGAAAAGAATTCTCCTGGAGGCTGACATACCTGACGATTCCAGAATATTTATAAATTGATTAAATAATAATAATCATACAATAGTAGATTTGCTATTGATTTAAATGAAACCGATAATAACTGTTAGGTAATAACTGTTTAGTAATACTTTAAAATGACAGATTTCACCAATTTTTCAATCTGCACATCAATGTTTGGGCTCAATTTTATATGTAAAATAAAAAAAGAAGTAAATAAAATGTAGCTCAAGCATAATTGCTTTTATCCCGGAAGGAGGTGGTTAAAAATTCGCCTATTGTCCGTGTACTATATTTTTGTCTGGAATTTTAAGGAATTTGAATTATACACATTTTCTGAAATATTGTTAGTTATGAATTGTTATAATGTGTTAAGAATAAAAAGTCTTTGTCTAAAAAACTTGTTTTTCTGTATCTAGCTTTTTTCTTTGTTGCTATTTTATGGAAATTAGTTTCTCTTTAATTTTATGAAAATTTACTATATTGCGTAAAAATCAGGATAGGCACATATATAACATATTTAACAAATATAAAGTATTTTGTTTAATGCACACGACACATGTAAAATTTAAATTTGAAAGCATTTTTTTGAATAATTAAATTATTTGTCTATTTTTCTACTTCATATTAAGTACTCCCCTGACTGTTCTAGTGTAGAATTGTTTGCTTAAGATGCTCAGCTCGTTGCCAAAAAGTCTAAATTCTTGATAGGATACCTTCTCGGTGTTTCCAATTCCCTCACTTTCCCGAAAACCTCCAAATAGAAAAGATGATCTCATCTGTGACAATGTCGACTTGTAATACTTCTCCCTCTCTCTATCTCTCTCTCCCTTTTACACATTTTCTCCCCTGTTGGATTGATATAAATACGATTGATTTTTCATAAAAATTACAGTGAAGAGTTCTTTAGGTGTTGCTTCCACTAGAAACGTCTAGTGTTGACCAGTTTTGTCTGAAGACCTTCGTTATTTCAAATTAAGATATTTGTGTATCCCATTATGTAATGGGTATTTGTTACTAATTTATAATATAAAGTTTTTATAAAATGCATTATAATTTATAAAATGTTCTGTTCGGGAAATTGTATGTTGACAAATTGTATTTGAATATTGTAAGCAATTAAGTAAAACAGGAAATGATGTCTATTTTTAAAATCACAATTACAATCTTTAATAATTAATTTTGTTAGTGTTTCCAATAAGTTTCTTTCTATTTTATAGTTTAAAATAATTTACTCAGTAAACCTTAGGATGATGACATGTGTAGCCTTTATATTTTCGTTTTAAGTCTTTAATATAATTTTTTTATTTTTTTTATTTATTTGTTTAAAAGATGTGTACAATCAATACATCAACAATACGTACAGTTAGTGTAAAATATAATTTAACACATGAGAAGTCTGTCTTATTTCTTCGCAGACTTCCTTCGTGTATTGAATATTTCAACTTCATTATTGTAGAAAAAATGTATACGTAGTATTGAATTCTAAAACCTTGTTTTTATACTGTATGGAACAGTTTTCCCATCTTAGAGATGTCTTCATAATAAACATGGTTTAAAGAGATCGCGTGCACTCTTGTACATAAAGAAATAGTAATGAACTAATTGTTATCTTAACATTTTTAAAGAAATGTTTCCCCAAATGTCTCGTTATTAACTTAAAATTTGTTTCCATGTCGCCACCTTTTAGAATGGCTAATGTGCTTTTCTATTCTATGAAAATGTTTAAAAGTGTTTTCTTATCAAAGATAATAAAGCGTTATAATGAAGGAAACAATAGTCGTTCTGACTTAAACTCAAGTCAACCTTCCTCACTGGATTTCTCACCGTTTTTATAGTTTCAGTATTGGCTTCATTTTGTTTCCGAAGTTATACCTTTCTAAGTGGAGTAGAGACTATGTTGCCTTATTTGATTATGGATGTAAATATATTTGGTAAAACCTTTTTCTGTATATATCACACAAACACCTAAATACACATACACAACTTTTTCCTTTTTTGGAGGGAGTATCATTTTAGGGAGAACTTATTTCCAAAAAAAAGTTTGAGTCCTTTTTTGACATTAATTTTGTAGTCGTCATGGAGATACCGGTATACTATTGTTTTCATTTTCTTTTTCACTGCCTCTTAGTGTGTTTTTTGTTGCTTCTGCGTTATAGTTGAACTGAACACTGCTTCGTGTCTCCTGTGAACCAAGTCCTCTATACACTGACTATAGTTGACTTGAGACAAAAAAGATCCAAAAACGCAGCAAACATTTGAACAAAAAATATATGAACTTTAAATTGTGTTTGTTTGCGCCTTGTGCATCTTAATTTTTTGGTTGTCTATCGAAAGTTTCCTCCCCCTCCCACCTTGTCCGCCTGAAGTGAATAACTTAGGGATAACTCATTCGCCTCCTTTGCAGCCTTATTATTTGATTCAACAAGAAATTGATCATAGAACTGGAATACCAAAATAAGGGTTGCCTTTATATCTGCTTTATTCTGCTGAGGACTTCGTTTATCTCAGTGAAATTTCCGGGGAGATTCTTAGGGAATAACTGAGGGAATTTCAAAATTAGATCAGATTCTTCGAAAACTCATGGTTTTTGAAAAATACTTTTTGCAAAATTTTCTAAAATATTTCACTAACGACTTTACTTGATTACATTTGACAACCGATTTTTTATCTTAAATATGTGTATGATGTGGATGTGGTATCCCTTTAAAATACTATTTAGTATTATATTGAGAGAAAAAATGTTTCAGCGCGTTTAGTCAGCGATCGTTGGGGAAAATTGATTTGGAAATTTGTACGAGTCGTGTCTCTGGGATGTAATTGATATGCTTCATGCTACATTAAAGCTAAATCTTTTAATAACACTCGTATTAACTACTATAGTGTTATCAATATATTTATTCTTAGTGAATTTGTTTCAATTTTTTTCGTAATAATACTTTTTGTATTGACGACGAATCTTGCTGTTTTTTTAAATAAGAATCGTTGAATAATTGTTTTATTATGTTAAAAATTGATACCTATCAATATTATTATTAATTGAAACATATATAATGGTTAAGACTTTTAACTGTTGCTGTTATTTTTATTAGCGGACGATTATCTGATATGTCGCTTTTTTGGACTTTTTACTATCAAATTAATTTTGTAATGGTTTTCTTCCACATTAGGCTATATAAGGGCACATATAAATAGACATACTAGATTCACATAATAATATTTATATATAATTAGACATTAAAATATTGCTTTAAATAGCATATCTTTTTTATATCAATCACCAATAATTCCAGATTCTACCAATTAGCTGCTAATGTACTTTTTGAGACACCAAAGTGATTGAAAACAATTTCATTGGTGTTCACTTGTCATCAATGTTCTGATTCACAAAGACAGCAAGTTTCGACTATATTGTTTAAATGATTTTAATGCCTTGTATAACACAGTTGTTAAGTTGAACGAGATGACAACACTAACAGTGATTTCAGTGGGGCTCAAAATACAACACGATGCGGGGAAAATATTATGATACTTAAGCATGAGTGGCCAATTGTTTATAATATGTGGTATGCATTATTATTTTCAATTTAAGTAGCTATGTATACGTTTTTAGAGGCTTTAAGATTATTTACTATTAATTTGACAACTCACTGACACATAAATAAAACCGTGAAAAATTCCTATACAGAGGTATTCATTTTTCTTATTAATACTACATAGTTTTAGCATTGACAAGATGTCTAAATATATATATTTATATCATTAATAGTAAGCATGAGTCAATTATTAGTAGGAATTTATTTTCTACTGTATCGCACGTTTACTATAATGAGTATACTAATACCGTTAGACGGATGGGCGAAGTTTGCAACAGTCTCGCACTTATATGAAGATGACGATCGCGCGATAACGATCAGAATGGGGAGGAAGTAAACATTACTCACATTTTTTAATCGTCAGTAATTCAAACAACATTCCACTGATTAATTTAAAATTTAATCACAGGCCACATACAAGTTTTTAACAGTCGAAAATCAATTTCAAGAAATTTGGCCATTAGGTTTAATTTTACGTTATAGATATCGTTATTATTTGTCCAGAGTCACTTATTTAGTCGTATATTGAAAATATTTATCAAAAATTAACTATTTTTTATTTATAGAAGAATTTAGATATTCCTATATTTCTTTTTTAAAGTGAGGGAACATCATCATAAAAATTATATTACGGCGATAACAAACGGTTTTATTATTAACGTAATATATTTGTTACATTTAATCCACATATGGTGTTTAGCGTTTGACAAAACTAATTAAATGCCAAAGTGTATTATGAAAGTAAAGATTGTTATTAGATTGTAGAAATTAAACTTCATTGTGGATTGTTATACTTTTTAAATATGTTTTTTGTGTTGATTTCGTGAAGATAATAACACAATTTCAATAAAAAAATGTCTGACTGTTTGGTAAATCATACTATTGAAATTTTGTCTAAAATATTACTTTTTGAGCAACTGATGAGATCATAAAATGTTAGCTATTGAATTAAATTCAACAAAATTACTCGAAAAAGAATAGTGAGGGCAATTTAGTGATCGTATACATGATATACTTTGAAATAACTAAAAACTTTTTTTAAACCGTTAAAAAATGTGTGTTTTGAGTTTTGATTAATATAAAATATTATGGCGTTACTGCTATCACCCCATGTAACTGATTTTTCGAAACATCAAAAGTCTTAATTATATTCGATAATACACTGCAAAAGAATTCCATACTTTTACTTGTCATAGCCATGCATCTTTGTTACTTATTACTTGTTACTTATTACGTTGCTTACATTCACTGCAACCACATTGTTGTACTATTTTCTGGTTATATAGGTTGTGCAACAAATTGACAGACTATGTCCAATAAAAGTTCAGAATTTTTCTGCAGTGTAATGGTCAATCACATGCAAACTTTGTTTGCTGTTTTTAAATAATGAAACAAAATGTGTGTAATTTTCACATACCCCCATTAGACACTCTACTGTTAAAGATAACTAGTTCAGATAATTAAAAAAATGATACGCTAATGATTGACGTTTTTCATTTAAATCCTTCGAAATCTAACCTGGAATATAAAAAAACTATGAATTACATAAATAATATTTACATGTATAATATAATCAATTAAATTATGTATTTAACATCGAAATCTGTTTAATAAACACTCAGAGACGGATCAAGGATCCTGATTCTGGAAGAGTGAGTAGTTTTTGAAGCGTGCCTACATCACCAATGACTCTTACAATAAGCCATAATCACTCAAGTTTTTCATACCAAACGAACCCATTAAAGGTCCCTAACTCTCGACTAGCACAGCTGCTAGCCAATATCGGGAGAGTCCAAGGGTAGGATCGAACCTGTTCCGAGACAACACCCTCGGCATCCGCAAGCCAGCGTCTTAACTACTCGGCAATTTCCATTATGCAGATATACTACATAAAAGATTATGAATTACATAATACAGAGTTTAAAATACATGTCATAGGGTACCTCAATATAATAGACATATTTCTAATGAACTGAAGAATTAGTAAGAACAAATACAAGGATATTGTCGAAATTATATATCTTTTTGTATCCCTCTTTTCCAGCATGTCCACATTCACGTGCTACCACGAAGGAAGAATGATTTTGACGTGAGCATATTAAAATACAGTATAGAATATTTCATTTTGAAAGGTTTAATAGTAATATATCAATTAATTTTTTTTAAATTTCATTAAAATCAATAGAGATTAGAGAGTGCATTCATTGCAATCAATAGAGAATGCTGCATTCATTCCAATCAATAGCGAATGCTGCATTCATTGCAATCAATAGAAAATGTTGCATTCATTGCAATCAATAGAGAATGTTGCATTCATTGCAATCAATAGCGAATACTACATTCATTGCAATCATTAGAGAATGTTGCATTCATTGCAATCAATAGAAAATGTTGCATTCATTGCAATCAATAGAGAATGTTGCATTCATTGCAATAATTAGAGAATGTTGCATTCATTGCAATAATTAGAGAATGTTGCATTCATTGCAATCAATAGAAAATGTTGCGTTCATTGCAATCAATAGAGAATGCTGCTTTAATTTAGATAAACATGTAAAGCAATTGTAATATATGTACATCTACCTGAATTAAGATACTAAAACACAAATTATTGCTGAAGCATTATTACTGTAAATTTATATTAAATCTTCAATGTTTTATATTCCAAGAGCATGTCAACTATTAGCATGCTATTTGTATTTGAACTATGTTAAAAAGTATTGTCTGTTATTACACCGACATTAGTTGAATACGAAAAATATTTGTACGATTACATAGACATTGCACTCCGTATTGCACGAGTCGAAGACAGACGACTGCTAATACGGGAACAGTGCAATATTAATGTACGCGTACAAATATTCTTAGTATTCAACTAATGTCGGTATAAAGTATTTATCCCATAGATAAGGCTACAATTATTAAAAATTAAATGCGCATTATGATTAAATATGCACTAAAATATATTAATAAAAAAATCGTTTAATTCAATAAGATTAATAAAATACAGATAATCTATGCAATACAGAGTGTCGTATTGATCAGAAAATCAAAATATAATTTATATGGATTATATTATGTCTATGAAGGATTCAAATATTGACTATCTATGGGAGAAATGCCTATATTTTCAATTATTTTAAGTGCATGATTGCACACACATATACATTACATTATTTGAACTAAAGTTTTGAATTTTATGTTTTTATATTCAGACTAATTGTATACAAATTAACCTTTTCATTGTCAATTATTTTATGTTATAATCTACCAATACAGTTTTTTAACAGTTCAACAATCTATATTCTTAAGTCAAATGAAAGGCGACTATTTGATTAACAATGTGCGTGTTTATGTCACCGTGAATGGTATTCTGTACTGTTTACATTCAAAATACGTTCAAACCGTTTAAAAGAATTTAAAAAAAATTATTCATTAAGAAGAAATGATTCGATGTAAAAGTATACTCCGGGTCATATGCTAGCTGTTTGATTGACTTTTGTTATATTAATAGATTTTATCAAAACTTAAATTTATCCCTAAACCATCTGAATCAGTCTGTTATTATAATGTCTAATTTCTTCTTCGATTTTTCCATTATTATAGGATGTTCCAAAAGATCGGACCTATCGAGACTACAACACAATGAGGAAAGAAGCCGAAAAACTAAAAGTTTTGTTTTACCCCTCCTTATAAAACAATAAGTTATTTTGCCAAACATGTTTTTCAAGTAGTAAACATTTCTTGTTTTATATGTACACCATGTTACTGAATATTGCTCCACGGATTTTGCAGCAAAGTATCAGATGATCGAATTTTTACAAACATTTAACTCCTTGAAATTCATTTGTATTCATTTTATTTTTTAGACGATTTTACTTCTGTGAAAATTATATGGTTATCCCTCAAGCCTATTTAAAAATATATATATTTAAATAATTAAAATTTGACCTTTGTCATGTGATAATTAGGGATTATTATTTGCCTTTTTTTTTACAAATGATGCCTATTATTGTAATATATTTTTCAAATATAGTATTATTCCATCTGTCAAAAATATGTAATCAAAGATATTTCACAAATTATTTAAATGCTCTATAATTAAACCGTGTAGAAAACTCATGGTGAGCTATTTTGATCACAGTGCCTGCAAACATGTACTCCACCTTCAACGGAAATAATTTATGTTTGTTTATTGCTTTTGTGCTTAAAAAAACCATTTATTTTTAGAACTTTTTTTTTGAAAGTTGAAAGAATTTCATAGTCCTGCTCTTGAACTATTTATACAAAGGAAATATGTCATTATTGTCTCTCCCTCT
>JAUZND010024929.1:0-24336 GCA_034780555.1 Coelogynopora nodosa | reverse complement strand
TAAAAATAAAGTATACTCAAAGTTGAAGAAATAATGAAAATGTAAAATATTTGTAACCAATTTCTCAGGTTTCATGGTCCATATCTCAGTCATGAAACATTATATAGGACTAAAAATTTTGATTTGGTGTCTCCATAATATGTAGGTAATTGACTGGTCTGAAAATAAAAATAATAAAAATAAGTTAGAATCACAAAAGGTAAATCCTTAGGTGCAATGGCTCTTAATTTCGATAAGTTGACAATTACAATTAACATTATTACTACATTAGCAAACGTTTGGTTGGTTTTATCATTTTACATCTCCGCTCACGCACAAAATAAACAATAGATGGCATTAGTCATGAATCAAAACAGAGGCATACGCGTATGTCACTAATTTCAGAAGCTTTTCAACATAATTAATCACTACAACAGATACACGACATTACAACACATGTTAACATATAAACTGGGTGATCTTCCCTTCTCAGGCAGCAAATGTAATCAACTTTTATAACTGTATACAAATGTTGTTCCGTGGCAGGAAATATTATAAGTTAATTCCAGTTTTATTAAGGTACGTCCAAAAAATGAATGCACGACGAGTGAAGTAACCTTCATTTCGGTTACAATATAATATATTTCTGTCCTAAAAAGAAGCACAATAATTATGATCAGAAAACTCAATGTTGCAGGCAGAAAAACATTTTCATATAGCATAACAATTACAGAGAATTTACAAAACTGCTCATATTTCCAGCCTTTTCACATTATTTTCTACAAAGCTCTACGTGCACTCGCCTTTCTATATATATATATAGCAGCTTTACCTAAATAATAATAGTCAGAGCAAAGTGTATAAACTAACTAGACAGTAGAAAATTCCTCGTGTTTACTACATTAAGCCATATAATCTCCTCTCCTGTAAGCGGATTATCAATTAATAGACAAGGGGGAAATACTTCTGCAGGTCTCCATTGTGGAGCATAAAAAATGGATAATTCCTTTCGTCTTTCAAGTGACAGGTTCGACATGCACGCAGAGTTGACAGTGTGCTAAGCTGCTCCTTTTGCTGCAGCATTTCATCCCACTTGCATCTTAATACATGTATATCTAAAGAATTGAGTACACACAGTAAAATACAGAAATCAAGGCAGACTGGAATACAGTACACTACTCTACATAATATAAGGTACTACTCTACCGATTTAATTTTCTGAAGTGAAATACTAAAAAGGAAAATAATACATCACTCTAAGCAGATTTGACTGTTATGTTATAACAGTTAGGCCTACTGTTCGCTTTGGTTGTTCGCTATTATTGGATGTAGTTTCAATATTATTGGTACGAAACAGTCCATTGTAGGTTACTTATCAATGGCATTTTATGTATACTGGTATCTAGATTATTACCAATGTATACTTTTAATTGCTGCTCCTTAAAAGTATAATGTATATAATACGAGTTGTCCAAAACTGACGTCATGCAAGAGAGGAGACTATAAATAAAGTTCTCCAAACAGAACAAGGTGAATATTGTAATTATCTGACGTCACACAAAAGATAAATCTGACATTGACTGTAGAACTTTTATCAATGTTATGATATCAAGTGTTGTCATTATACCAAATTACTATTGTATTGCAGATATCTGAAAATATGGACACTAAAAGATTGCGATTCTTTTTGATATTAAAAAAATTAAAACTGCTTAATTATATATTATCTAGCAATATAAAACGATAAACAAGTGAAACTTACACGTTATATTAGTTAATAAAATGAAACGGTAACCAATAAACAACGATGGGCATAAATAAACTCAGCTCTAATGCAAACATTGGCCAACTTTGAGCTATAATGTTTTTACTTCAGGTAAATTAATTAAGTGATCTAATTAAAAGATGCACGAATGGAGATAAACGTCGGAGTATCAACAACCAATAATCGATTTTTTTTGCAAGTTTTCATATTTCTAAACTTAAACATGATCCCAAACCTTACATAAGGGAAAGCTGCCTTTAAACCACGAAGGGTTTTAACCAATAGATCATTTAATTTTAGTTTTAATATATTTAATATAATAAATTTACATTAACAGCCTTTAAAATCAGGCCTTTGTAAACAATTATTACTAAAACTCTTTTTCCTCTATCTCTGTGAAAAAATGATAACATCCGTTTTTGATTATAGAATATTTAAAAAAAGTTAATACGCTTTTTTAAATTAACACAAAAGTTCGTGATAATGTATAACATTTTCAAATATAATTAACCAAGCCATAATTAAATTAATACACAAAAACCAGTTACGCTTATAAATAATAAAGTTAATAAACGGGGAGAGATTGCCTATGATACACACAAAAAACTATGAATTTTAATTATAATACTCGCCTCGTTATAATGCCAGCATTCGTGCCAACCAATATAATTGTCGACAACATAACCGAGCTGCAATTATCCTGAATTTTAATTAACACGAGCAGAACAGCTTTCTCGGTTCTATAAGAGGCGTACGAACATATTATATTATATACTATACACAGGAGAGGTAAGAAAAAGAACCTGAGCCTGATAAGAGGTTTAGTGACAAGACTAGTATGTAGAAGAATATATTTAGCAGAAGGGGTATATATTATAACCAGCAAGCATGATACACATAAGAAGAAAAAAGCAGAAATCATCAAGCCAATTTCGGGATGATATTACACTCGAACATCACGAACAAACGACTTCATCTGGATTTCTTTTCGTGCTCGTTAAAATCAGCCAACAACGCCGAGGTCAGGAGTGTGTGTATAGCATAGGGCTCTATCTCTCTCTCTCGTCTACATGGCTCAGTTTACACGAGAAGAAGGAGAGGAAGAGAATCAATGAAGACACGAGTCGTGCTGTAGTACCTCGTTCACCACCAACACCACCACCACGACCAACCACACACCACTACCAGACGATGCCCGGATGGATGTCATGCTGCTGCCCCCGTGTTCCTCTTCTTCCTCTCGTCACAGAATGACAATGCGCTTCCGGCCGCCAACACAAGCGCGCGGATCACTGTTCGGTGGCCCAGAGCCCCGGCTAGAGGACAGTATAGGCTGATCGGGACAGCACAACAATGCCATTCCGACCAAGGAGTGGATGACCGTTGTTGTTGGCTTGTTCTCACATCAAATTTAAGTATAGAAAAGAATATAGAAAATGAAATCGAAAGGTCTCATTATGTATCGCAGTGACACAAATTCGTTTGAAAGTTAATGCATTAAAAAAAACTCAACTCAGATGAAGAAAAAGCAAATAACAATCCAAAATAGGAATACGAAACTATTTTTAGGAGTTTTAAGTTTGTATGATTTTTAAAGAAATAACGTAATATTTTAACCGGGAGCAAAAATAATAGAAGACAAACAAAAGTTTGGTTAGATGAAATTGAAACAATGACACAATCGGAAAACAAAAAATATAAAAATAGCTGACAATACAACATGCAGCAACGTACTAATTACGTACGTTAATACAACATATCCTGAGCAATACAGGCTGAACAAAATCTTCTTACAGCAGCCTATAAATTCCCAACGTATATCTCAACACTGACTTTTCACCAGCGACATCAGAAAGGTTGAAAATGTTGACGTTCATGATTCAAGTCACAGTAGTAGGTAGACATGCTAACTAATTATAGTACTCGAGAGCGATACCTATCGAGGAATTATAAAAATGAAATCGAAAGGCGCTGAGGGGGTCCCCCCCCTAACTCCAAACCAGCGCTATTCGAGTTATGCTTTATAGATTACACAAAGCGAAGCGATGTCGTTCGCGTCAAATGGAATTAGAGAAGAGAGGCACTTGAGTTCGACGTTGAGAAGGAGGAAAAGATAGGGATAAAAATATACCCCAGGAAATAAGGCAGCAAAGTTATCCAGTTTTTATCAATCCAGAGCAAGAAATAGAAAGGAGTATATTCCTTCGATGTCGTATCGAGGAATACGTTGAAAACAAAAGGGGAACTTATCCCTCTTTTAATTAATGACAATCAGAGGACATGAAAGAATGAGACACAAATGTGCAATTAAGCGTAATACCTCAACTTAAATGTTAGAACAACAGTCGGGAGTCTTTATTAACAGACCTGGCAACTTTTATCTATTATAGTCGAAATTAACAGCAATGAACAGGTAACGTCTGAGGAAAAATGCAAGCAAACTCGAGTGTAATTAAATATATATTAATACTCAATATCCTTTATTACATTCCTTAAATATATTCTCCTATTTGATTCTTTCCCAAATGTTCAAAGAAACGTACCTGGCCGATTTGCCGTTGTAATTGCTGTCTGAGTAAGCGTAGCTCGACTCGGTGAACGAAGAGTCCGGGACACGAGTCCTGTTATTCAGAAGACGGAAATCACACGTGAAACTTGAGTCTGAAGTCAGGTGGGGAGGGGGGCGGACAGCAGATGGAGGGGTTGTAGGGAGAGTATGATGAAATAGCTATTAAAGCGACCTGGAACCAGGTATACTATGTAGCAGCTATTACAAACTAAGGTCAAATAGTCACAAAGCAGAAACTACAGCATAATATGTGAAAATTAGATCAAAAATATCAACAAATAAATATCAAGTAATTATATATAATTGCCAAAATTCAATAAATTGTTTTAAAAGCATGTTTATTGTCTATATATTCAACTAAATTAGACAAAATACGTAACATAAACGATTGATAAAATTTTTAATAAATTAGGGCATACTTCATAAAATAATATTTTACAATGTTGCTATATAAAAATTAATGATGCTTATTAAAGGCTTTTCAAAAAATGTATAGAGGTTTTATAAATAAATTGTGTAAAATATAATATATAAAGAACAAACCTCAATACATATTATTGCCGTTGGCCCCACAGTAAGGCTTCAAAGTGAAGAACAAAGAACAAGCAACATACAATGTAGGTATAGTTTATCATTAACTACTATCGATTTTGATAAAGTATATTAACATAAATAATTTTAAAGGTCACCTCAATTAGTTTAGTGAAATACTCAAGTCAGAAAAGTCAAATTTTCAATTTATATATAGTGAACACGCATAAAACAGATAATTAAATCAACTCGAGTAATTACACAGAAAGATCATAAATTGTTTAACAAAACTAAAAACCCATACTAAATTCTCAGAAGGAGTAATTTAATATAGTTTGACTGGTTTTTATACATAATCCCAAAGGATATGAAAGCATTTTTCAAAAAAGAAATAAAGTGTTTTTATACAAATATACCAAATACATATTATATGAATTTACAGTTAACTTTTGACTATTTGCATATTATAAAATTTTACGAAAATTTGTACTTGTGTTATTTGAATGCATTCAATCGATAATATAATTTCAAGTAAGGTTTATCATTCAGAATCACAATTGTAAAGTAATATGGGGCAACGGTAATGACCATAAAATTAATTGTTCTGACTTGACTTATTCATTATTAAATGTGTAACATTTTGATTTAGTATTAGTAACTATTTTTGAATAAAAAATGCCGCAAAAACCTGATGTTGCACGAATGATTTGTGTTTTTATAACAATATATTATAGACATACTTACAATGTAAATTATATTATTGTATATTAATAATATATATTTAAAATAGGCAAATTGTCAAATGCGGTGGAAATATGTTAATTAATTTTCCTCGTATATAAATATATTTTAAAAGGAATTTTATATTTTAAAGTTAGCAATGATAACACATAGCGTGAAATTACTAATTAAAATGGGTAAGATTCTAAAAAAAACTACATGCTTACACACAGACTTTCAAAGAAATAGAACTGGCCATACCTGGCAGTTGCCGTAGTTCCGTAAATACACAATCCTCCTCTTTTATAGAACCTCTTAAGAACCCCCCCCCCCCCCCGCTTTCATAATAGCACTATTTAATATGCGAGCCAAAATATTTCCACATGACTGATAATTATAAAATAATCGGTATAGGAAAACGACTTCGTTCAAGCGCAAATGCAAGCTCTATATACACATTATTTTAACTGTAACATCCCATAGGTTTACTGTTTCATCGTTAAAGCTTATTTTAACGATATTTGATACGCTTTACGAGCTTATTGTAAGGGGGAAAAATATCCTATATAGTATGACACACAGGAGTGTATTGCCTGTAGATTGGCATAAAAAATATACTTCTTAAAAGATTTAATATTCAAATCGTATAAAAGGGATGAAAAATTCCCGAACTAAATAATACGTAGGTAGAGTAGACTATCAAGTATTGGCATTGATGATATAAAGTAGGCAGAAAGATGATGTCAGTGCTCTGTGTGATCAGACTTAGTCATCAAAATCATCCCCTATACTCATATTCAAATGCGCAAATCCGGACAACAATTTACTGAACAGTTGAAATCTCAGTTTTAAAACAAAAGTAAGAATAATTGGCAATTAGTACGCCAATAAAAAAGTACTGAAATAAAACGCAAAATATGTACAGAAACTGGTAACCGAGAGCTTCACGCAGGTGGGTTAATCGAAAATACGAATATTAACTAAACTCGGAATCCTTCAGGACAGGTAACAACTACGAAGCTACATTATACATTAGAGGTGAATATCGTGGCATTACTCTACAGCACATCCTACACATGGCAGTCGGAGATCGACAACTTGTAACAAACCAAATTGATGGCGCTGGTAGCGAGGAAAGCAGTAGTCTGTAAAACCTAGTCGGCACAGTCAGGTTGAACCACACTGGAAAATGTTACACTGCGGTATTCTCGGTACCTACTGCCGGACTTACTAACGGCGAAGTTGACTATCGCTGGTGGGGGTTTCCACCAACATCCTGATGTCTGTGACACAGATGCACATACCTGATGGTTAATTACCACCATCTCAATGGATCAATTTAACCACGAATAGTTCGCTTAAGAATGCAATAAAAATTAATTTAATGTAAAGGCGAACATTTATGTAACATTATCAACCCTCCACATTTAGGACAAAAAGTAAATTGTCCACCTGTTTTTTAACATTATTATGCTGTGTTCGTCATACATACTAATTTAGGCTCATACAGTGGATGCCTGATATATTAAATTAATACATCGAAACAATTGAGAGGAAATCAAGAGTGTAACATTCAGTTATAAATAATATAGGCCTACGTATATTATAGAAAAAAATCAAATTTAATTATATGTATAATTTCAAATTTTACACAAATTTTATCATTTGATCGATAGGTTCGTTTAAACAAGGTGCCTAACTTATATTTTGCTTTCAAAAATAAGAACAGATGAACAACATAGAAGTTCGTGCTTTATTTAATCACTGTCCTATTACGTTGAACGCAACAACGCCAATTAATTAAATCTTTTTAAGAAGAGTAAAAAAAAATTTGATAGGCGGGGAAAGTTTTAAAGATCTCAAAATGACAATCCAACTGAAATAAAAGTATCTCCGAGTTGGGTGTACAAATGTCTAGCGAATTATGGTTAATGAATTTAAAACCCCTATACAGGAAAGAAACAGACAAATAACATAAGTTTGTGATGATCGTAGACATAAAATCTACACTTTCTATACTACAAATGTTATAATATTTCTGCCTTATAAAGAAATATCGTATACTATGTTGTAAACAATAAATGCGCAAATAACAAATTTAAAAATGTAACAACATTCTGTAAAGCTAAACGATAAAAAATATTATTTTTAAAAATTTATATGACAAAAATGTATTCCTTAAAATTAGTCCTTTTTAGAATCAATATATCAATATCAAGCGATATAAAGTAGAAAAAGTATTAAATATTTAAATAATTTTTTTACATTTCAAATATTCACCACAAAATAGGACCAACAACCGTCAATTACAAAAGTGAAAATAATAATATTTTAATCGATTAAACAGACATTAGTTTTCCCGTTCAAATTCTCAACTCAATTAAGTATCAACGTAAAATGCTAACCTTGTCACGAACACACCGGATAAAAATCTTAATTATAACTGTCATAATTTCAGGAAATCACGCCAATTCCAAAAGAGGTAAGGACAGGGAACGTCATAGACTTCTGTGACATTTGAATGATTCTATAAATTACTAGAGACTATTTATTTATTTTGCATTATATATATAATTCAGAACAGAAAACTATAATACTTTATCATGAAAATGTTTGGTTTATAAATAGCGATACATATTTTTTGGATAGTTTAAATAGATTAATATCAATGTATACCAACTGATAATATTGTACCAATACATATTGACAGTATAAAATAAACACTTTCTATCTATCTAAGCTTATACTAACAGTTAGACCAGATATATTTGTAATGTATTTCGTACAAGTTACTTCAAAACTTTGGATTTATGAAACAAAATATCAAACTAATAGCGCAATGCGTTAGAAATATATATTTTCCAACTTAGGTAGGTAGTCGGTTAATACTATATAACATTACATGACTCAGTTTTTGCTAATAATACGATCGTTCCATAAAATTAATTATTACTAAAACTGCAAAAATGCAATTTTTGTGACCTCGTGAGTTGTATAGCAACTACTTAGTAAGGTAGCTTATATATTCAATTGAACGAAGAGACTACAAGTTCGTGTACATAGGTATACGGTACACGAGAAAAAATATGCAGATTACTTCCGTCTCGGGCTAATTAGAATAGCATGGTTGAACTAGCTCCAGTTAAATCAGGCATAGCACCAACAAGACTGCCTCAACCCTCCACTACAAACGAATATACACGCGCTTATTCCTACAAAGAGGGAGAGAGAGGTCGAGCCTCTGCCCAGTTAATCTTGACCGAGGAAAAACAAGACATAAAACTCACTGTCTACTACCATTGAGTTTAGCAGAAAGGAATCAGCGAAATACGATATACGGCTATATAGGCTAGTTATGGTCATTGAACTAGAAGAGTTATGGATACAAGGCCACTAACACAAAACGGAAACTGGGTTCTAGTACCTCCTCCCCACAAGTGACCCCTCAGTTTGGTAGTATAAAACGGATTTCAGATGACATCATATACTTGATTATATAATGTATACTGGTTAAGGAGGGAGAGAGATAGAGAGAACGATGATGTTTTCGGTATTGGCTACTTCCGGTCATGATACTGAGGACGACCGACATTGAGAATGAAAAATTGAAATATTATGAATATATTCCATTAGGTTTTCCAAAAATTCATTTAGATTTGTAATATATACAGCTCTCCTATTTCATAATATTAATAGTTCAAAATCAAGAGGTTAGTTTTAAGTATACAATAAATGCTGACACTATTTTAAATGCCGATGAATCGAGCGACGAATAACCTTTGATTTAAATTAGAAAATACTAATAGTTAATAAATCCTGAGTTTATAGCATACAGACTCGAAAAAGTTGTTAAAAAACATAATACTGTAAAAATACACTGCATTATATTATGAAAGTATTCTAAATTATATAAATATATAAACAAATATCTGCTTTTAATATATTTATAAGTTATTTCAAAATTAGACATTTAAAAACAAAACAAATAAAAAATTGTAAATTTTATTGTGTATGACAGTATTTAGCGACTTATGTCTTAAAATAAGATCAGGCAGTAATATAAACAAATTCCATATTTATAAAATATAAAACATGCAGATAATAAAATATGCAGTGGACAAACCATCTGAAAGATACAGTGTTGAGCTATGACACAAGATAATTTTAATCGTAATACTACTAGACAACTTCTAACGGCGTCATAAGATTAAAAATCACCCCATACTGGACAATTCTGTAACATCAACAAACTGAAATTTAAGCATTTTATTGACTTGTTAAAAACCCCTCCCCCAGCCTATATATTATGTGGTAGTTAAAACGCGATAAAGAAATAACCTTGGTCAAGGCACGTATAGTGCAAGAGGTACGGAGGAGGGAGAGAGTGAAGAAGAAAAGGGAAACCCAGCGATAACGTTTCCATTAGTGATGGAAGCCGCACCGCATAATCAAACATAAATGGTGCAAATATTTACACAGACCTGAAGGAAAGGGAGTTGTCACTTCCCAAATGTTCAATTGTTATTTCCGTAACTGGAATTTGTTAAATGTAGGTTATATCAATATATTAATTGAATGACTGTAAACGAACCATTATATTTATTAGGAAATCATTTATAATAATTTTAATTAGTGATAATATTACAATTGACTGAAAACCTAACCAACCCACTGTCCATAATATTAGCATTTTAAAACGCATTATTCAAACATTGTCAGTCAATCAGTCTAGACCAACCCAATTATTGTGGTCTAGACAATCTAATCCTTTTAAATCTATAAATTAACACATTTCGATTTCGAGCTATTGTTAAACCTAGCCCAGCTTAATCCGGTAGGTATATCGCAGCAAAAGACTCGATTATTAAACAAACAGCCCCATCCATACACACACTAAAAGCCGATGATGTACTTAATTAGGCATATAAAAATAAAACACCACATAACCACGTCAGTCAAATAGAGCTGCTTGTTAGTTTGGTATCATTTAGTAATCCGCTGCATGCAGGCATGCTTATTGCCAAAGGCAAACTGGCCAGTCTGTACTAAATTAATATTAGTTTAGTGTTACAATACAGTGATCCCGTCATAGCTTCCCCAGATATATAAAACGACATTTCCCCACATGAAAACTTCATTGCAAAACTGTAGTAGATAAAACGAAAAAAGAATCTCCAAATAGTCAATGGTTGTTGTCGTGGCGTTGTCTCTTTTTTGTCATCCTAGTCAAGTCAGTAATGTAGTGACAAAATAAATCCGCGGATCGAAAATGCCAAAACACAAGTTAGAGAGGCTAACTAACTCTGACTGTGAAATAAAATAATACCTCGAAACGCCTGACGTCGACAACTTTGAAACCTGGCAAGATCAAAGCAGTTCTATAATCACAAAACGAGGGGATTTAAAAAAAATACATGATACATACCTAAAGACTATACAACACATAACAAGGTATTCCCTATCTCTGTTTACCCCCCTACTATGACTGATGTAATGAATAGGTAGCAGGGTGTCGCCATAAGCATCCCAGGAAACGCAATAGGAAGGCACTATTCAATTCTATCATCCATAATCCTCCCTCAACCTATACAAGCAGTGTTTCCTCCTGCCTGCCTCCCCTTCACATATTATTATTAAAAGCAGAATCAATTTGTCGATTTTTACTACTAATGATAATAATTCCCATGTGGTATTTCAACAATGTAGACACACAACTGACACAATTATAACATTTTGTTTGACATGAACCGAATTTAAATTTTTTGCAATTGTATAATTTAGGATGAGTTACAAATGGAAATTAATCGATATAACTTAGTAATATCTAATAGTGGAGAAAAACTATGTTTATAGATAGAACCGACTTAGCCACTGAATCTAAGAGAAAATATAGAATAATAGAGTACCTAAATATACGCTAACTGGCACACAAAAGAAAGAATGAAAAATGTTACAAAGATTGGACACAAATTATAACATCTAGTACGCAACAGCGAGAAACTAAAAGACTGGTTTTAATTTCGAGGAATAAGTGAAAAAACAACGAATGCGTGCCTTAGAGCGAACAACAATAACAAGACAGACAATATGTAGATAAACAGTTAAACCACCTTGATTATATACATTGACATATAATTTTAACAAGATCAAATTAATTACATAAATGAAAATCCTAATATTTAATTAATATTTAACCATGGACTTATAAAAAAATTAAAATTAATTATAAATAATACACCATGCCTAAAACGTAATGTTACTCTTTTGCATGTGATATTTTACTAATTAATAAAAAAAATCTGCGTTTTGCGGGTATGTAAAACGATAAACTATCTGATCAATAAAGAACACTGAGGTATATTTTTATAGTATATGTTTGTGGATACTTCATGAAAATATGTGTAATAAAATAAACTTTTTTTATAAATATACACATCAGCTATATCGCAGGTTTAACATGTGAGGGGCGCCACAATATTTGACAAACAATTTGTACGTTTAAAGTATCCAAGTGTACACAAACATTTGTCAAATAATATTTTCTAAAAATACCGAATCAATAAAGATTCTATTTAACTCAATAAAACACATACAATATTCATTCAATTAGTCATAACACTGCACGTTCAAACATAACATTCATGTACTAAAGTTAAAAGCTAATTATGTTTTATAAATGTTTCTGTTTAATACCATGGTTAATAATTATTATGATATATATAATAAGAATATTGTAGTTATAGCATTTTTATAGATTAAAAAACAATATTTTTCAGTATATTTTGTTGTTTTCAACTTTCTAGTGATAAGTATCGACTACATGGAATATTTAAATATACAGATCGATATAAATTTTATAAGCTAAACACAAAATTAAGTTAAAAATGAAATAATTAAATTACTTATAATTTAACATTAGTTTCAAGTAACATAAATAACAATTTATCTCGATCAGTTATATATAATATTTGAATGGCCGAAAATATGATTACAAACAACTATTAATGATAAGATATACATATATTGATACATAAAAATAACGATCGGCTGTTGAAAATATACGCACCGAAATAAAATTATTTATTCGCTTTGAAAAAACACAAAAAATATGTACAAAAGATTTAAACAAAAAAGTTTACGAAAAAAAAACGTTTTCTCACAATACAGGTATAGTTATAATTGTATTGAAATGAAACAACAATCACTCTCAGTTATAAAATTACACCACACCCAAACATGAAACGCTACAGGTATAGCCAGACAGTGGTCTGTTCCTATTTCTGTTTTCCATTTGATGCAGATTATTTAACGACTGTTTATTGCGTTACATTAGACGCCCAATAACTCCAATAACCTAAGCTGTTAGCAATGAACAAATTGGATATAATTATGAAAAAACTAACTAGCATTTTGTATAAATAATAATAATAATTACGATTCTATACAACTTCTTCTGAACGAATTAATAATATATTTAGCAGCGCGTAAAATGCATAGATCTATGCTTAAGATAACTACAACTGTACAGCCTAGCCTACAAAATAAGAACGATAATGTTTCTGAATGATATCACATAATGTGTTCACTGACTCACATCACATAAAATATGATGGTCGTGATGTAATAAATGAACCTAAACGTTCAGAGTTTATTGAACACTAACATGGGTCACTGACATCACACTGGCAGACTGGTTGGGTTGGTTTACTGACTGGATGTTGGACCGAAACAATGAAATGTATTGTCCATCAACTCGAAGGTTAAAACACAGAGGAACTTCCCGCTTTAGAGACGACGAGGGTTTCTGATTGACTAATTCAAGTGCTCTTCAACACATCATTAAGGCAGAATATGGTGTTTCTACTCCCTTCTTGCACTTTCATGCCCAACACCCTTTGGAAAGACCGTTGTCGAATAGAAAAACGGTTTTATGTAATAATGTGACCTAGCCGAACAGGAAATCACTTATGTATAGACGGCACTCGGTAATGTATGCCAGAGCACCGGCTAGCCTCTATTAATATTCATAAGCATTAGCAATATCTAATGAGCGACTGTTTATTACCGCAATTTTTCTGAGATTGGCATGCTGCAATATTCAGCGTGTGACGCTTTTTGTATTAATTCCCAATATTACGCGCCAAGAGTAAAACATAATGACTAACTATATATTCCCATATAGATACTTAAACAGAAATATATTCATAATTTAATAATTCTCTGGACAAACAAAACTGAACCGTTTAGTAAAAATACAAAGGCATTTTGGCGATTAAATTTGACCGAAAATGAATAGTCTTAAACAAGTAAGGACAATAAACATACGTAATTCAATCTATATTGACTTTTCCTGACAGTTTTGTTCTCTTCACATTGTATACAGAGCTTTGTTCAGTTTAACAAACATAAAAATAGAACTTTCCGTATTATAACAATGATGGTAGGTCACCCACACTCCAAAAAACCTATACATTATCAGTCTTCTTATTTATATGAAAATGTATTTTAACTGTCCAAGAAGAAATGAACGGCATCAAATATTGAAATTAAATTAGAAACCACTCAAAGGGATTAAAATTCCTCTAAATGCAAATTGAGTTTCAAATCACGACTAAATTTCCGCCCAAAAGGGAATCGAGTATCATATCGCATGCTAGCAACATACATTTCCCGGGAAAAAGTGTCTGATGGCAGCCATAAGTAAAAAAATAAAATCAACATGTCAATCTTAAGAAAAATACTTATGACATAACTAAACTTACAGTGATCAGCCTAAAGACTGATAGCTATTCACAATTGAACAATGAGGAGGTAATTCTCAAAGACATAATATGTTATACACGCAAATAACGTCAACCTTTGACAACAAAGCAAAATATGGAGTGTCTATGAAATGAATTAAACATTTGAAACAAATTATCAAAAACGTACAATCGACAAACACTGAGTCATTCTGAAATTTACAAAAATTACAAGTACTTACCAGATTTTTTATCCGTTCCCTGTAAAATAACACACTCCACTATGATGCCAAGAAAAATGGAGATATACAAAAACCAAGGCACCATTTCGTGAGAATTGTTGAATTGATTACTTGATACGAAACTAATCCACACTATTTTCTTCAAAGTTTTTAAGCGTCGAATAAATTACATAGTTCATCAGCACGCCCGAGATGACTGAAATTGTAAAACAAAATATGCGCGGCTATCAACTCAAACTATAATTTAGAATCCTGATTTATGTATAAGTCAATATACAAATGTTATCAAAAATAATTCAAACCTTAAAAGCGGATTGAATTACGAGATATTATATGCATCAAAACTTCATGTTGTGAACAAAAACGGATTTCCATCGCACAAAAGCATTTCTGCCAACTATCTTACTGGCTTAATTTAGATACAAATAGAATGATCAATAGCTAAATAGTAAGAGCCAATCAGCGTACGAGAAAGGATTCTGCTGAACAACCAATACGAGAAATGAATAATAGAACAAAAAAACGTCAAACTAAATTTAATACAAATGAAATAATTATTTAAACAAATGTTAATAAACAAATTTAATAGGAGTCAACATATTTTTTTAATAATTTGTTGTATATTATGACTACGTTTAGACTACATGTAGATATTAATAAATGTATCTATTTGTATAATCAGTGACATTTATTTCGAGTATTGTTAATAAATGTAATATTTTAATACAATTTCAAACATAATATAATTTATTAATAAAAGTCAATAGTACTGTAGTCAATAATTTTTTTATAAATGTAAGTTGGATAATGTTTTTTTCCATATCCCCATAATTTTATTATGTTCTTTACGTTCTGCAGTAATAGTATTACCATAATTATACAAATTTTTGAAGTAGGCCCTAAAGTAGGTTTCGATTTTGCCAATTGAATGTTCATGATTTTAAATAAAATGTTCAGCAAGTAGAGGTGTATATAAAATGTTGAGCAAACAGATAAAAGAGCAATAACTGACATTTTTATTAAAAACTATGGTAAAATCAACATGTAAAATCGAAACCACCCTTGACGTTAAAAATGTTGAATAACAAAGTTAAAACTACAGACCATAAATTTAAAGAAGTTATAGGAATGAAGAAAAACAATAGTATACTTAATATCAATACCTGATACTTATAAGTCTCATTACATTATATCAATAAAATCAAAAGATGTTAAATGTTTTTAAGTATTATCTATGTAAAATGTTTCATAATTTTAAATCTAGTAAACAACTTCTAATTTTTTTAGTATTCTTAAATGATTTTGTATTTATAACTGTATAATATTTTTTGTTATCAAGCCAATGTAACTATTAATGATATAATATTGCTCTATTAAAAGAATAATTACAATTTATTTTTACTGTTTGGCTAATACCAATTTTAGGTTATAAAACACCATTTACAATACTTACATATATTGAATGAAGTATGTTCAATTCATACACTTTTCTATTTCATTTATACAAAAAGAACACATATTTCTATCAAATATAACCATTATATATATATATATATATTTATAAATAATCAATCTGCAGGGAATGCTAAAAATTGATATGTTAGGTGTAAATAATTAATCATAAGTAAAAACAATTAAATAAAAAAGTAACCAGACACAAAATATATTATTGTATTTTATCATACATATACACAGATTACTATGATGGACATGGCATAAAGCACATGAGGGGAGCTGAGCCTTAGAAGGCTAAATCGAGGAAACAACTGAATTGGTCATGAAGCAACATTATCAAGAAGTGAACATGGACAAGACAAGGACATTCTGGAATCATGATTTCTGGAGAATCATGGCACCCATTATCCTATTGAAGATAACACTTAATGATGATGCAGATATTCTCATTATTTATGCAATGAATAGATACAGAATTAATTTTAATGAGACAATATATGAAAACTTTTCTAACTTTAAAAGAGAACTATAATTTATGATTTTATTGAAGCAATATTTGGCCTTGGTTACTATTAGAACATTTTAGGACACCCTGTATTATAGTTTCAGTGTAGATTTAGATAAAATATTGTACACATGAAAAATCAATATAATATGTACCATGCACAATATAGACAATACAAAAAGTAACATATTGAAAACCATTCACAAGTATTACATATTAACCAAATTAGGTAGGCTGTCTTCTATATTATAAATATTTTTTCTGTGTTAGTACTAGTAAATACTAGTCTGTAAAAAGTCACCCAGCAAAATTATAAATTCCATTTATAGTAATTAATTATTTAGTAGTTATTATTGTAAAAAATGTAAAGGAATGAAAGAATATATAAAAATATTAATCTAATGATATTTATTAAGTTTCTACAGTATATAATTTTAATTTTTAAGTCAAAGGACTTGTAAAACATGAAAAATATTAAACAAAATAATGAAAAAAAGCACAATCTCATCTCATTGCACAAGGTTCACAAATGTTACAAATATAAACCAATGGCATATATTAAATTACATCAAATCTATACTGTAATATTGTTAGTTTTGTAATGGGGATATAGAAAGCTTGCATAAAGTCTTCAAGAAAAAAAGGTTAGAAAGCATTGTGTCTAGGAAAGACACTTTTTAATATGGATAGATTATATATAAAATATTTTTAAAATAAACTCTATATATAAGTTTAGATGATTATTCCAATATATATATTTAATATAATTGCTTTTATGTCATTATTCAACCACTACAGGCAAAAAAACACAGTTTATGACATAACCCAATATGATATATAGCAATTTAGAATCAACTTAAGATATTGCAAGAACCAGGACATCATTAATGTTATAAACATCTATTTTACACAAGGCAAGTTACTAACAGAAGGTATGGTAGTATTATTTACCCCATAATAAAAGTTTTGGAAACAAATATATTTAAAAAGTGATATTTTAAATATTCGATGGCATAGTTGATCTGGGTAAAATCAGGTAACTAGTAAACACAAAAGTTGTTATATAGTTATATCACAATGTTAAAAATGCATTTAGTTAAAATATATAACATATAGATTATACCATATCAAAATATAAATGAAGTCAAAATATGAGATTTTTTAACTTTATTATAACTTGTTTTTATGTCATAGTCATGTCAGGAAATGTAACATAAATGTATATAATGTATTTCTAAAACAACACACTAAAATGGTTGAACATGCTTTTAATTACATTAAAAATTGTGTATTTAGTGGAAACGATGATGTATAGGCTAAGTGTGGAACTATATGATTTACAAACATATTAACTGTACATGTTAAATAAATCAATGAACCAATACATTGTTTATAAGACTAAGTTGTATTTGATATTAAAAAATATTCAATGATGAGTTAACAGTGTCATATAAAATGTTGAAAATGAAAGGAGATGACTAATATACATTTATGATAATAACTAGCTAGATAATCTAACTAATTTACTACATTTATGGACAAATTACAAGAATGATAATTTATAGATTCATTTCAGTAGATTTTTTATGAATGGTGGAAGATTGACAAATCTGGGGTAGAGCTCTCAAAATCCATCACAAGTCTAATATGCACCATTAAAAAACAAAAAAACATACACATGATCAAGAGGTGATCTAAAAATCTAAAAAGAATTAAACACACTTTAAACAAAGATGTAAGAATGTGAAAAGAATTGAAATAGAAAAAAAAAATTTTAAATCATCCTACATTTGGAGGAATTTTAGATGCTTAGGTAAATAAAAGGAAATTTAGAGAGAAAAAATTAGGGACTGACAGGGGTGACATCTTTATAAATAGACTCTGTGCATTCAAACATGTCTCATGCATTGAGCAAAACTATATCTTGCCTAAGGTACCATAAACAATAGGAAACATATATACACCACTGTAAAATTATCTCTACCAATGTTAATGACATCTCTACCAAATGATAATACACCTAGCTGTAAAACACAAAAGACAAAAAATATGTGCACATGTTGGATTTGAACCCAGGCAAAAGTGAATACAACAATTTCCAAGTGAGCTTGCTACTCACTGCACCATCAAGGCAGGTACTTATACATAGTATTCCAAGTTACTTTAAAACTGTTACATTACAAAGAGATGGACAGTCTACAGTATATCTTTATCACAGCAACTGCAGATACATATTGGTCTCAATTACACAGTCTCACAACTACTTGATTTAATTAAATCTTAATGTTTACTCTTACTACATGTTCTGTCCAGACACAAACGTATTCTCTCAGTTTTTGGACTATAGTCTACAACTTATCTGTTAGTGACACTATTCCTCTATTATTAACAAATGCCATTAACTGCAAAATTAGAATATTTTGTAGAAATATAACCAGTACCACACACATTGAACATCAACAACAAAGTTATGCACAACAATGATCACTATGATGCATTAATTACATCTCCATTACCAGAAACAAGAAGATTTGTGGGTGCCAAATCAGGACGTCAAGCTCCAAAAACATTGGAACATGCACAACACATACCCCACACTCCTCAAGTTTCAATATAGTCACTCTCAACTACCCCCACATTGAAAGCTTGCTGGCACCTACATGAATACATTACACTTTGCCAGCACTTGGTCATAGACATACTGGTGATTCAAGAAACATGGTAATGTGATGAGACCAACATCAAGTTAGATAGTTCTATTATTTAGTCAACTTAAGCAAACTTCTGAGACTCTGGTGTGATCGGATTTCTGCTTTCAATCAAAACCTGGAGATCAGTCCTAGATATCCAATTATCATCACGAATTGCCACCATTGATTATCAGTACAATCAGTAAAAAGTTTGCATTTTAAACATATATGCAACAACCTCATCACAAACCAATGATGATCCTTCAGAAACAATAACCTTCTATACCCAACTTGGCATCTTAGTCAATCAAATGCCATCCAAATTGCTTTTTATTACAATGGGAGATTTCAATGCCCTAATGACAGCAGATGTCCACCTTGTTCACAACAACACTTTAGGTTCAGACCATTTTCACACTTTCCTGAATGCAACTGAAAGCAAAATCCACTCCTATTAATGCCCTTATTATTTCTTTCTGAAATCTGAGATATCCAACATGAAAAATCGCCCAGCCTCGAATGAGGAGTTTATTATTCCTTGAGAGGAACCATGGGGAAAATAATTATAATAATTCAACACTTGGCTTAGGGAACCAAGGTCATAAAAATAATAATTGATTTATTGTTGTATTAAATGTAATCTGGAGATAATTTAGCTAAAAATGTCAATAATTTGCATTTTTCAGGATGTAACATGTAAAATTGACAACTGTTTTGGATGTGCAAAGCACATCAAAAACACAGAACATTTAACACCAAATGAAAAAAACCTTTATTCATTATTTTTTAATAATGACCTTTAAATCATTATGATCTACACAATGGTATCAATTTCAAATGCAGAATGTATTACTAAATCATTACCATAGTGCAGTAAAAGGAATGCTATTTTTCTAAAACATACTATTTTGAAAACGTTTATGTTACAAGTGTTTATTAATAAATTTCATTTCAATTAATCTATAATCCCAGTGATTAAAAATTATTATTGTACATATGTAACATTTTAAAAATGATTTAAGTCCAGAGGATATTTTGGCAATCAAAAATAAATCAATTTAAATCAATATGACAAGTTTTGAACTGCTAAAAACTGACAAATATGAACTACAGATATAAATTTATACAAAATGTACAAACTCTACAAAATGACACTAAACATATTACAATAGATTGTTGATATTACATTTATTGTGTTTCAAAATAATAGTTGTTCCATTTTTAAGTTCCCATTTTTATAGAGTTAATGAACTAATTATCTTAATTTTATACTGTACTATTTAGTTTTTTATGGGTTATTTACAGATGGTAAATGATACTGTACAATATTTTCATAATGGGCAACCATAAGTAAAACCCTGGTACACATTTTCACCTATATATGGGATTCTAAATATATATGTGTTTATTTGTTCACAATAAAACTACAACAATTTATATATAGTATTGAAAATAATTTTTAAAAATTAGCTTATGATAATAATCTCATCGTGGGCTATTTATAAATACTACTCATAATACACACACATAAAGTGGAACACAATATTCTAATTTTGCAAAATATTAATGTTATTAATTTTTAGATTTTTTTGCTTGTTCCATAGTTTAGTTCACTTTTTTTAATTAATGATCTTATTGTTGTACTCTTACAATTTTTATGGGTTATTAAAATATGCTATATGCTTCTTTAAAAATATTTAGATTAAAAAATTAGATTTTTATTATTTAAGTTAACTTGTTCACAAGAAAACTGCAACAATTTATATGGCATTAAAAATAATTTTATATTTTCTGCTTATGCATGAAATGATCCTCTCCACAAATATTTGAAGATACTAAATTTCAAGAAAACACAACTTCAACTTACTAGAGAGCTGAAAACCATTAATCATTTTTAAAATCAATAACATATTTTACATGTGTAATAAAAAAGAAATTTATAAAATATGAATGACTCTAATTTGAGTTTGATAAAGCTGATTTCCATAGTTTTTAAACAAAAAAATGCTAAATTTTCCTTTTGTTTAAAAAAATTGGAAAACTCAAAGAGTTGAGAATCGAAAAGCTACCCCACTAGTAAATATACTAATCATTAAACTAATTATCACCAACAGTCATGGTCAATCCCAACAGGCTTGATGGATGATTAACAGCAGGGATGAAAAGAATGCCCAAGAGCAATATTCATTGCCTTAATTAAAGAAGACTACAAGAATCAGCTACTAATGAACTATAGTGGCATACTGAATAATAAACCAGCTGCTAAATCCTGACTATGACAATTTATTAAAAAAAACGCAGGTGGTTGAAAATAATGCTGAGAACAATTTATTACAAAAATACTAGATATACTGGTAGATAATAGATATACAGCAAATATGATAATTATATAGTAAAATGAGTTAGTGGATCGTCTTTCAATGAAAATCATTTCTTTTTCAGGACTTTGGGTAGAGTTGACAATCTAGAAGATGTAATCTTTCTCTTCATTTTTTTGGGTTTTTCAGCTGTTTTCATCAGAACATGCTCCAATGCTTTCTTCTCAATGCTGAAAATGTAAATAAAATACACAATTAAAACATTTCAAGTTTGTGGATATAAAATATTCATGACATGAAAGAAAGTTTTTATTGTACCTACTTTTTTTTTCCTTTTGAATATCACATCCATGCATGGTTGCCTTTTCTTGCAGCTTGTGTGCATCTTGTAAATCTGGGAGAGCTTTTTGAAGGTGTCTCTCTGCTTCAACGTTTTGGAAGCTGCTTCTTTCTTTTTTCTTCTACAGTTGCTTCCTCTTATCTCAACTTTGGCAATGCCGACTTCTGAACTGAATCCTCTTTATTAATATTCTGTTATCTTTCTATCTTTTGTTCAAATTTACGATCATCATCTTTGCGTTTCTTTCTCACTTTCTCTGCATCTAGATGATTTCAATATTGAACTTGAGCAGCAAACCCTAATTCAATCAAGCTGAGTGGCAGTTCAACATTATATGTGTCAACTTTCATAAACTCAGGAAACTTTGACAGAGCAATAGATTTCTATGAGTCATGTCTGTAATTAAATTAAATATACATATATCTGCACCTATGTATATATTGACTATTTCATAACTTTTTGAATTCTTGTTTCTGATCAAGTGATGGAGAAAGAATATGTCTAGCTGATAATGGGTTCTGTTTGTCATCACTGTCAATGTCATAACTCTTCCCTATATGCCTCTCCACATTGCTGTTACCATAAAAAAATGTGGAAACAGCTGCTGCAAGCTGACAAAGTTGTGGATCCTTCTCAGTTGTATTCAATTCATTCCAACCTCAACCAGATCAACACTTTCTTCATTCTTTTTTGTCTCAAATATTAAAAAGATGCACCTTAGTCTTGAGTTTGTGAATCTCTTTAGGGTAGTAACATTTGTACAACATAAACAACATGGTCCTCTTTTGTCGGCTGAGAGATATCATGGAAGTTTAGACAGTGAAGAATTTCTTTCCTGAAAGGCAGCTTCTGTGATAGATAGTTTGCAAGTTTCGAGTACAAGCTACAAAACTGTAATAGTAATAGACAACAGAGGATCCTGAAAAAGGTATATATTATTTTTTTGAAAATAAATAGCAAAAAAATAATGTTAGGAAGTATGAAAAAAATGCATAACGCTGGAAAATTTCAAAATAACACTCAGCATTAAATAATGCAGGCTGCACCAGCACTGAGCTAGGAACACAACCCACATGCTGTTTACACTCACTGCTCTTCTCATATTCCAGTGCTGCCAGAGTTAATTTTGAAAAAATAAAATGCAGAGTTAAAAAAAACACAGTACTAAATAACATTTTAAAAGTATGTATTATGTTAGTATGTACATGATGAGATTGATGTAAAAACATTGTGAAAAAGGTGTACAAATAGTATCAATAGTATCACACATGTTCACAGTCAATTTTTCTTTTTCATTGAAATTGTTGGCAAGCTTGACAGCACAGTCATCTCCACTTTCCGTTTCAGCTGTCCTGCCTCCACTAAAATTCTGTTTGTCTGCAGTGAAGTTGTCTTTAAAGGAACTAAGTCCAGCATGTCATTCAAGAAGACACCATCAGCCTTGTCATACACTATGCTATATGGATTGTCCTTCAATGAGGTGGCCACTTTTTTTTCACAATAGCAAAATTTCGAGGCTATTTGAGAATTGGGAAACATGTTCTTGAAAAGTGTGTTGGCATCATTCTCAGCATTGAATTATTTTGACTTAAAAGCATGTGCCAGGCCCAGTGCAGTTCAGCAGCCATTGATGACACACTAGATGGTTTCTTGGCTGTTGTTTTGACAAAAATTTACAAAAAGTTTACAGAATTTAAATCATATCCTGGAATAAGAATTATAATAGCAATAATGTAAAAAAACATTTCTGTCAGTGGATTGTGACCACCAACAAAATAAATGCATTTGGAAAATGCATTCATCAAAGAGATGTGGGAAATGCAAATAATCTGTTCCCCTATATTATCATACAGTATGCTTTTTGGACTTCATGTGCTGTTTGCATGCAGAGATTCCCACACTGGAAACATCTATTTCTTTGCAGCATAGTTTACATTTAGCAAACATAGGATTTTCACAAGCTGCCAGCCAGGATTCTGCACCAAGTTCCTGAATCCAATAATTATAAAATTTTGTTTGTCTTGTCATGTAGCTGCTTAATTGGAAACAATAGCAAATAATATATAAAGCATCAGCGCATTTTATTAATAGCAATTTTATTATATAGAAAGAATACAAGAACATTAGAAGAGTATTTTGTAAGTATAAGAATTTTGCAAAAAACTAAAAGAAAAACGAATGATATAATGAAACATTGCAATTTCTGAAAATAAATATGAAAGCAGTATTTGCACATGAATACATTAATGAAGATTAAATCAAACATAAGTTAAAGTAAAATCAAACACATTAAATCAGAAAATTAGAAGTACAGTAGGATTCGCCTATATCATATTATTTTTTGCCACATAAAAATGTACGATATAGACCAATATACGATATATGCAAACTTGCCTTTATTTTTAAATAAATCAGAAATTAGCAACTATTATTAATTTAAAATGTAAAAAATAACAACCAATATTAATTTAAAATCTAAAT
>JAUZND010024918.1:0-24338 GCA_034780555.1 Coelogynopora nodosa | reverse complement strand
GGTATAACGAAACAGCTGCTGGTAGCGACTAAATTTATAAAATTATACACAAATTGTCAACTCTAATACTGTCAAAATTATAACTTTTTATTTATAATTCTAGCCTTTAATAAGATCACTTCATTCAGATCTATATAGCGGTTGGCCGAAAAACACAATAAATACGTCTTATCAAATATCGTAATCATATAAATGCGCTAACTATATATAATGACACACATCCAAATTGGACAACAAAAAAATCAAATATATGTGCCTCGAATGTTCTGTAATAGATTTCATGCTAAATTATAAAATTTCAGTCCATTTATACAATTATCATATCGTTGAGTTTTTTTACCCCGCTGAATATTATTCCAGGTAAAACACTGGACGCATTTTATTCGTTTTTTTACAATTACTCTGTTTATTTTCAATATTATTACAGATACGATCCTTGGCCAAAAATTAAACGATATATATCATAATGACCTAGTGAAATTCTCCATCTTTTGGTGAACAAATTTTGTAATTTCAAAAATTTAGACTAAAATGAACACTATAACAAATATAGATATTTTTTTATCATAAAATATATTTTTAGATTAAACGAGCGTATTTTTTTATAAATGCATTTTTAAAATTAAAAATAAAATTACCATGTTAGATTGAATATCGTTCAAATTGTAAATGCGGTAAAACAATTGAATTTTATTTAAAAATAAAATGCTGTTTCCATACATTTAAATGTTCACATATAATTTTAAATGAAATTAAAATGAAATGCCAATGTTACATTTAAATAATGCCAAATGTTGAAATTAAAAAATGCTGATATCCATGACTTTAAATGCTCATTTAAATATTAATTGATTCAAAAACTTTTTCACCTTTAGAAAATGTAACTGTTACTAACAGTGACGTCAATTATAATTATAATTTATTATATATTTTATAAATTTAAGTTCATTTATGAACTTTTGAGTTGTAATAATTAATTTTAACAATTTATATATTTATATACCAAAAGTTGAAAAAAATGCATACATTTGATCTGAAAGTACAATTATTTCCGTCTTAATTATCTAAAAAATCAAGACAATGACTTTTCTTTACGCTATACAAAATATATTATAATTATTATTATAATAAAACGAATAAAACTGCAGACAAAATATGTGAAAAGTTTTGTAGTTTTGTTAATTTTATAAAGGTAACGTTACAAATATTCATTTTGTATAGTTTAAAATCTAACTGAGCGAAACAATACTGTTACAACAGGTATATATGCCAATCATTTGTATGTTTTGAACAATGACAATTCATTAAATCCTTGTTTGCGTCACTAACTGTTGGATTTAAAAGGAAGAAAAAGTCTATTTAAAAGTTTTAAAAACAAAAATTTATATTTATTAATAAACAATTTTAAATCTTTTTATTCGGTATAAAAATATTATTTGTTAAAAATTGATCCTAAATGTCAAATATTTTGAAACGTGACGTGGTGGAGCCTAAAACGTTTGATTGCGCATCTTTAGAGGATAAAAAATGTAGAAATTTAGGTAAAAAAAATTTTTCGTACATTTTTATTTCTTTCTTAGAAAAGATGCAAAATATTAAACTAGCAACTGTTGTAATAAACGAACAAATTCTTTTGAACGGACACGAAATTATTAAAGTTAGTAGAATTATAATTTTTATAATTTTCATAATTTTCATAATTTTCATGTTAGGAATTTAAAGCGCTAGATAAACAAAAAAAACTGGAAGTAAATTTTGACCATTTTATGTCAATAATAAATAAATATGGCGTCAATGTGAATAAAATTACAATAACAAAAATGCTCAAAAACGTAATTGATTAATTTAAAAATGAAATAAAAACAATAAAAATTAATTTATATTATTACTAGTGGGGAGCGCTAAAGGATTCAAAAGTAAACTACAGTAAATTTATGTCAGCTAATCAATATTACTCGTCTCAGAGTGATTATAATCGAGAAAATGGAAAAATTAAAAAAAACAACGATATGAATTATCCAGATCAAAATACAGAGTTGTTGGAGGTTTTCGTAAAAGATTGTGTGAGTTTTGTTAAAAAAAAAGAATTAAAAAAATTATCTTCAATTTCTTATATTAATTATTATAAATTTTAGTTAAATCTCAATATTAAATCAGTCATCAAGGACCTTCACAAACACGATTATAACTGCGACGGTAAGATTAACAGAAATGACTTGAAAGGTGTCATAAACCGCTATTATAAACTTACCGACAAGCAATTTAACAAGTAAATTTTAATCTTCATATTAATTCATTTAATTTTATTTTTAGAATATATGTTCGTCATGATTTTCATCATAAAGGAGTGGTCGATTATACAGAATTTTTACAACGAATTGGCGTAAAATTGTGTCCAAATTCTAGTTCTATTGAAAAAATGAAGGCTCGTAAGGATATGAAACTTTTAGGTTCAAAAAACCCTGCTTCAATGACGAGTCGTGAACTGGACGTATATTTCAGATGTAAAGTTTTGAGAAATGTTAATGAACTTGTATGTGCTTTTACAGCAGCGCAGAACGAAGATTCATCGTTAATTCATATTGATGTTGTTTATTCTATTTTTTATCAGTTTATTTTCAAAATGACAAAGGAGCAGTTTCAACAAATTATGGCAAAGTAAATATTTATATTCATTTAAAATTCAATTAAGGGTTTTGAAAATCATGAAAATCAAACTTATTTTCATTTTACAAAGTCTTAGGTTGTCCAAAATGCACAAATTAATAAATTAAAAAATACTTTGACAATATTACAACCTATTGAATACAAAAAAAATTATACTATTTTTATTAATTAACCACTAATTGACATAAAAACTGTAACTTCAAATATAGATTAAATATTTGGTTAACATTTTTTGTAAACTTTTATTTTATAATTTTAAACAACGTGTCAAAAATTTAGGAGAGTAAAATGGTTATTTTAGAATTTATAGTGATGAGCAAATTATTGAGATGTATAAAAAAATATGTAAATGCTGTAATTAAAATGCAATAAAGATGAATTTTAAAAGGTGGGTAGATATTTTAAAGAATTATTTATTTAAGACTGCGCAAATATTTAAAATTCGAAAGCATCAAGTTTAAAACTGACCAATAAAACAAATGGAAAACTAAATCTGATAACGAAAAAATGAGAACACCATGATAATCAGCGTGATGAGTTTGTTCAAACGTATTTAAGGTTTATTTACTTCCAAAATGATGAGAATTGATGCAGAATTAATTAACTAAGAAATTTACCCTTCCAATTTTTAAAATATGTGATATATTGTGATATATATATAATGTAAAAATATAAATATTTTTTTAAAGCTTCGGTTCAAAAGTTAATATTTTAAGAGATAATTAGTGATTAATTAATTATTAAAAAAAGTTTTTAATTATTTGTCGTTTTGACGTGGAATTATCCAAATATTATTTGTATTAAATTTTATTTATTTTTATTAATTTTTTTAAAATAGTCTTGGAGTTCACGCTAGCGTTTCTGTATGCTGGAAAAGAATTATCAATTGTTTCGTAAAAAACATGAAATCAATCGATGATTTTGACCACAAACCGTTTAAAAATTTGTAATTTTTTATCTTGTTAAATAGTTAAATAGTTAAATAGTTGATAATAATTAAAATAAACAGATGCAACCCTCATAAAGGCCAAATAGTTGAAATGACAACCCTAGAAATCCTAAATCGCTTAAAAGATTACATTTTCCAGTCATATGGAACTCTAAAAGAAGCATTTGTCTCAATCGACGAAAATCGCAAAGGAAAAGTATCTAGAAGCGTAATAAAAAGTTTTATAACAAACAAGTTAAAAATAAATCTCTCCTCCAATAGTATGAAAGAAATTATGATTGCTTTTGATCCACAACATTCAAATTTCATCGATTATCATCAATTTTTGAATTTTTTCGAACAAAAACAAGAGAAAAATGAACCAAAGTGGTTAGATAGTTGTCACAGGTATAATCAACTTGATGGTGTTAAAAAACTACCAACAAACACCATGATTGAAAACTTGGCGCAAAGTTTACACCCTAAATCTGGAAAATTTTACAATTTTTTGAAAAATATGAAGAAAAAATTAACTGATGATATAAATTCTGAAATTGTATACAGTTGGATATGCAAAAATTGTTTTCCGATTGAAAGAGATCAGTTTGAAAAAATTATATCAATGGCCAATGCAAATGATGAAAAAAACAATAATGGAATTATGAACGTCAATATTACAAATTTACTTCATCTTTTACAGATTAAAATTAAATCTACGGATTTTGAAGGGGTGAGTGCCGACATTTACAAGAATAATGATTGTGAAAAATCCAATCTGGACAAATTTGGACACGTGGCTGATGTTAATATGGTTAAAGCGGCAATGAATAGAGTAAAGTTGATGTCGAGTAAAGAGATTTTGGATGGGTTTGTTTGTAGGTTGAAACAACATTTTAAGCAATTTAATGAGTCTTTTTTGCTGTATTCTAAATCAAAGAGGGGGAAGATTACACTAAGCAATTTTAGAAAAGTAAATTAATCAATTTATCACTCAATTTGGAACACTTTTTTTTTTTAAAAGAAAAATAAAGAATTATTGCCAACATTTTTTCAATTTTAATAAAATAAATCCTGTAAATAAAACAAAAATATAATTAAAAAAATATACAATAAACAATAAACTTTTAAAAAAAATTAATGAAAATTTTTTTAATTTTTAAAATTTAGATCCTTACAGATTGTGGAATCTATCTCTCAAACGAAGACTTTAAAACAATATGTCAATTTATAAAATTTGACGATAAAAAGTGCTTAAATTATGAAAACTTTCTACAAACCTTTGCTGTCCTAGGAAACCCAGGAATGAATGGTCCCGATATAAATATACTCGACAGTAACAATCATAAATTTAACAAACACCGAGAACCGCAGAATGAAGCCCTGTTTGTGGAAGATTTGAGTGTCTACATAAATAATAAGTTGCATGAGAATTTTGGCGTAATAATATTATAATTTAATCTATCTATTCAAATTTTAATTTAAAATATTTTAAATAATGTTTTTGTATCAGAATTTGCGTCAAGCCTTCTCTAAGCTCGATTTTAATCACGTGGGCTACCTCACAAAGTCCAATTTTCATAAATTATTCTCCCTCTGCATGTTGAAACTAGAATGTCTCAATTTCGACGGCTTTTGTGAAAAATTAAACATAACCGACAATAGAAAGATTTATTATCGGGACTTTTTAGATCTCTTTCAAACCAAAGAAAACGTATCTATCGGGCACAAATGGTTAGAATCGACTCATCGATTTAACAATTCCAAAGATGGAAAACAAATGAACGCACAAGACGTACATTGTCTATTGGCTATAAAGGCTCACCAACATTATAAAGATTTGGCGAGCGCTTTTTGTTTTATAGACACACCTTTATCCAGTATGATTGATAAAGCTAGTTTGTTGAGTACAATAAAGAGGTTGAATTTTGAACTGAATGAGGAGGAATTTGAAAAACTGTGGTGTAAATATGACAAGGAAGGACTGGGACAATTGTCTTTTCCTAAATTTTTAAATAGGTTGATTGGGGATCAATTTACTCCTGGAGATGTTTATGGGATGAGTGATAAAATATATAGAGGACACGTTTCAGAGGTTAATCTTCAAAAGGAAAAACAAAACAACATACATAAAACAATGAGTGACAATCATAGAAACAAAATATCTAAATTGACAGTGGATGAAATTATTACTATGATTAGGTATATTTTACAATATTTTTGATATTTTTGATATTTTTTTAATTTTTATAATTTAAGTGAGAAATTACGCGCTCAATATCGTAATTTCTATTCGGCTTTTAAATTGTTTGATCTATCTAAATTTGGGTATCTCAATAAGGGTGATTTGAGACGTGGTATTAATTCTTTGAATATTTCTATGACGGATGCTCAATTCAAAGAGTTGTTAAATAGGTATAATATGATCAAATATGTTTAAAATTGAAAAAGTTTGAATAAAAAGTATAAATTTCACGAAATAAATAACCAATAGAGTTTAAAATTGAAAATGTTAATAACCATAAAATTACAAAAATTAACAATAACGTAGAATCGACATGACGGATAAGAAAGTATTATTCTATACTGATTTTCTAAAACATTTTAAAGAAGATTTAAATGATAATCGTCTTCCCCAAATCGAATGTAGTGAAGATTCAACTTATCAAACAAATAAACCACCGACAACCAATAAAAAACTGAAACCACCGTACATAAATCTACCTGAAAATGTATTTTTAAAAATATTATTTTTACTAATTATTTGAAATTTTTTAGTTCTTTGATATCATTTACAAAAGATACAATCTTTTGAAAAAGGCTCTTTCTGCTCTCGATTTTGAAAAAAAAAAAATTATGAAAAAAAAAAGTTTTTTGCAAATATTGAAAAACTTTTGTTATAAAATGTCTAACAAAGAATTTAAAGAACTTTGCGGGCGTTTAGGAGCAGAAAACCAAGATTATGTTTTGTATGAAAACTTTTTGGACTTGATAGTTGATTCAGATGAACCAGACAATCAACAAGTAAATATAATATTATTATAATTAATACGTTACAAATTTAAAACACACGATAAAATTTAATTTTCTTTTAGCTTTCGACGACAATTTGTCCAGAAAATTATGTTAGAGACGTAGTTCAACAAAACTATTCTCACATGTTTAATTATGCCTCAAACATGAGAAAAAACCCAGTAACTTTATCAGTGAACGATTTTTCACAATTTTTAATATTCCAATTTCCAAAACTTTCTCATGATGATATTTTCCGCATTGCTGAAAAGAATAAAAACGTTCTAGGGGAAATAAATTTGTTAAAATGGCTAGATTTTAACGTTGAAAAGGTTGTGGAATGTAATGAACAAAATTTAGATACTAAAAGTGTCAATTCTGATAAAGATGTGAATTATAATAGGAATGATGATGTTACAACGTATTCAGTGGCTTCTTCGACTGTAGGAAGTTGCTTGACTAAGAGATTTAACGACCCGACTTTATGTTCTCAGACTACTGTGAGTTTTTATTTAAAAATTATTTATTTCGTGAAATTTAGACTTTTTATTCAAACATTTTCAATTTTAAACACATTTGATCATTTATTTCGTGAAATTTAGACTTTTTATTAAAAAATTTTCAATTTTATATAAAAATTATTTTAATGTATGTACACTCAAATTTTAATTCAAACATTAAAATTTTTCAGAATTGAGTTTCTATACTATAAATCTCCATGATTTAGTAAGTTATAAGAATTTATCAAATATGTCCCATTTTATCCCCTCACAAAGTTGGGGGCATTTAAAATTTTCCCTATTTTCGAAATTAAAAAAAAATTATTTTTTTCATAAAAGTAACATGTATTTAAAGCCCTGATAATTTAGATAAAAATGGAAGTTTTCCCACAAATTATATCGGAAAATTTCCCGGTGCGAATATTAAATACATACTAATAAACTGTTCAAAACAAAAAAACTTACAATGCAATAACTACGTGACATCCGTGCTCCTCTTTTAGCAATTTTGCCAGTTCATTTCCTTTCTTAACATAATCGAAAAATGTAACATCATCCTTCTCTATCGTGGACAAAGTAGCAATCCATTCATACTCTACCAACCCCACAAACCCAATTTTACATCCATCCCTGTTCAAAATGTAATAGTCCAAACCCTCTGCCAAATTTCGCTCTGTAAAATTATCAATAATATTACTCATCAACCACGGGAAATTAAATTTTTCCCGAATACTGTTTAAATGGTCAACTCCAAAGTCAAACTCATGATTACCATAAACTGCAACATGTACATTACAAGCATTCAGCACGTCAATCATGTGCTCTCCTCGAGTAACCCGGCCTATTAACGAAGGACTGATGGCATCTCCTGAAAAGGCAATAATCGGATTATCATCCTTGTGACTTTTTAAATGATTTACAAACCTAGATGCTCCTCCCACGGGGTTTTTTATCCGACTTTCGACATTATAAACGTCGTTAAAGTGTATCAACGAGAAACTCTGCCACATTAAAATATTTTGCAACTAGATTTTGTTTACACAGCGATTAATTTTACAAAATGTACATTTTAAAATGGGGTCATCTTTTTAGCAATTTGTAACAATTATTTATATTTATAAATAATACTATTATAACGTTTATCAATAAGCCAATGACAACTAAGAGGTCAAAAATAGAAACTAAAAAATGTATTTATAAATTTATAAATCAAATAGTTGGCAATTTATAGGTATTTGAACTTTTTTACATACAAATTTTATCTAGAAAACATTTTTGTTGTCATGTACAAAGTTATTTTTAATTTAAAAATCCATAGTAATTTTTATTTTATAATAATTTAAAATAATAAATTTTATACAATACAAATGGGTCACATTTTGAGTTTAAACGTAACAAAAGCAAAAACGTCTCTCGTTAATAACGAATTGTGTTTTAGTTTAAACATTTTCAACAAAAGTTTTCAATTTATATTTTGCAAATGAGTTGATTCAATTGTAAAATTCAATTTAATGTCTAGAGACACGTGAAAAATTCTCACTGAGAGAACATCTAAATTTTAAATTAAAACCCATGCAAAAATTTCAGTGAAATGTATCAAAATGGTTTAAAAACTTGAACATTATATTTTAAATTTAAATAATTACAAGTTATTTTGAAAATTATGGTTGATAAAGGTAAAAATATAAGTGGTCTTCCAAAGTATCACCCCTACCAGAGTAGTGAAGGGTACAAAATTAAACCAGTTAAAGATTACATGAAAACTTCCAATGCATCCATCAGGTCCAAGAATGCCATGACTAAAATTAGTGCTATAAATTCATTCAAAAACTTGGCAGTGCCTGGACAAGGAAATAAAGGCCCATCTTCGTTGTCTGAAAGAATACACGAGAGGAGATTGAGTAAAGAAAAGGAATACAAATCTGATGACGAACGTGCTCAAGAACCAGTCAGACAGGAAAAGGTTTTTTTTAATTTTCAAATTAATTCATAAAAATATAAATAACCTAGATTCAGCGACCCAACACTCCTGAAACAGAAAGAAGAAAAACTATAAACGAGGTAGATTGGTATTAATCAAATGCACACAATATATTCACTAGATTTTGGGTAAAACCACGTCAAAGCAGCAAATTCTACTGAAATATTATTAAAAAAGCTAAATTTTAAATTAATTTAAAAGTTAAGGTTATTGCGAAACTAATATTTCTTGTAAAATGTCAGATTATGACTTTATATACCTTAAAAGAACCGCATTTTAATAATTACATTGTAATTAACGAAAATTTACAACTTTTAAAAAGCATTTTATAAATTACTAAAAATTTTTATATACATTGCTGGTATAATTATAATGTTAAACAACATATTAAAACTTGGCAAGGGTTATATAGTTATTTAGATAATAAATGGCATTTTCACATAATTTAAAAATTAAAAAAAATATAATGTAATTTTTATTAATTAGTAAAATGTTTGTATTTTTCATTTCGTAATTATTTATTTACTAAAAAAATAACTCTTCCAATTTTTTTTTTTTTTTTCAATCAAAATGGATGTCCATATTCAAAGTTGATGTTTTTTGCTAATTAATAAACTAATTAATTTTATTTTTTGATTTTTCTTGTTGTTGGCATATTCTACCAAAAATTCTACACCTTTTGAATGTAACAAAATGTTATATTGTTAAAGTTTGCATCTTAATAAATTCATTTAAGATAATAAAAGGTGCATATTTAAACTGACCATAACTTTAAAACCCCTTATAAATATAAATTTTCATTTTACTATTCTGATACGCAGAACAATACCTTTCATTTAAGGTATATATCAGCGTAATATATGATTGAGGACTGTAGATCATTTGTCATTTTGACATGGTTTTATAAATTTACTCTTTTACTTTGAAAAATCTCTTAAAATTTTAGAATTCTGAAATTTAAATTAAATCATTTTAGTGTCGATAAAAAATTTATTTTTTAATCTTTTTTTTAGCAACAACAGGATGCTGCAGTGGAAAGCATCACAAAAATGCTCGACAAATATCGTTTTTATTAATATAATTATAATTACATTTTCAAAATTGTACTTTATAGTAATAAATTTTCAAAATAAAGGCCTGTTGATATTAAAATTCACTCATTTTAGTATATACACTTGACAACAAAATATTGAAATATTTCAGAAATTATATATATAAACTTTTCATCAAAATTTAATTAACAAATTAATTGAATATTTGATTTTTTCACAATGGACAGACATCATTTGACCATCCTCATGGGGTATTTTGCAAATGAAAAGTATTTCAACATTCCGCTCGGTACAATCTGCGAGATGGTAAAGTCCACATGTGCTTCTGTTGACGTGTTTGACATTGGTAAATGTTTGGCCTTTCTCTTGACTCAAAACAAATTAATAAACCTCTCTGAGACTAGAATTATGATTTTGGCCATTTTGTATTCACTTTTTTCCAATAGAGAATTCCATCTCAACCCCTTTGCACTCTCAATATATTACACATCGGTAATTAAAAAAACAAACAATATGTATTGTACAATTAAATTGATATTTTTATTTTAAAAGACGCCACATCAGTCTGGTACGCCTTTTAAAGTTTACTGGAATACGACCATTGCCTCAAATGTGGAAAAGTTATTTGTTTCAAATTTAATAAACGACAATACTCTGGAGCTTTATCTTTATTGTGCCACCGAAGTTGTCGCAAACGCTGAGAAAATTATGACTGTAATTTTATAATTTTTTTTTAAATATTTTTAAAAAGATGGCACCAATTGATGGTTTCATTTCAAAAATTGATTTCATCAATAAAAACTACCCGATAGAATTAAAACACTTGCTACCTTGCATTGCACCTCACTATAGTCCGTAATATATAAATAATTTTAACGATAATTTAATTTTTAAATTAAAATCATCATTATAAATAATAATATAAAATGTAGACGTCCAGCGACATTTTTCAAAACTCTCGATTCTAAAGAGAATATAGACATTCTTGAAAAACTACTATGTGGAACTTGTCCCCCAATAAATAAATCACACATGCCTCAATTTATAAGAATTCGTCCACCTATTCATGTTGCAGAAATGGAAGTAATTATAATTATTGTTAATATTTTTATTAATTTTGAATTTTTTTATTTTTATAAAGCTCTGTTGGATTGATCCTTCGTTTGATTTCGCGCCAGTAATTTTAAACAATTCTGTAGTCAAACTAGAGTCATCTTCATGTGAACCTACCATTTTACTCAACAAATCTATCAAAACCCCTCTTTCATCCATACAACAAGAAATTGTCGTCTCTGCTTTGGATAGTGATGTAAATTTACTAAATGCTGTAAAAATTAATCCTGATAAGGTATGTAATGATTAAATTAACAATAAATTAATTAATAAATTTTTTTATTTTTTATTTTTTCTCCTTTTTTTTTTTTCGTTTTAGCGCTAGTTTTGAACAGTGTTTTCACACAAGACTTGGAAAAATTTTAATAGAAAATTTATAAATTAATTAGATTACATTTTAGTTTCCATCTCTCGTCGAGAATAATGGAGAAATTGCAACGTCTTGTGTGTTGAATTGCATGAAGAGTCAACATTCCAAATGGCAGAATTTTGCAAGAGAGTAAAATATTTAATATTAAATTATTTATTAAAATGTAATATTATTTAGACTTGTTGCATCTGTTGAAAACTCTAGCTTTTCAGTCGCCATTTTGAATTTTGTCAATATGGTTTGCACGGTTTATAAAATTAATATTTTTTAATCAATTATTTTAATAAATATTGATTTTAGCAAGTTAAACTTTCTCCAAAAGTACTAACCTCATTTGTTACCAATTGGATCCATTCTTGTGAAGATTTAAAGGACAGAAGCACACAAAACAGAAATGTTAGGCTTGTATGCAGTTTCATACAGACGCATTTGAGGGAGATTCTTGTCGATAAAAAGGTAAAAAATTTTTTATAAAAAAATGCCGAAAACTGAATAAAATATATTTTTTTATAAATAAATTTAATCTTGGTTCACGTCAAAACGACCAATCGATTGCAATTACAAAAATTGCGATTTTTATATTATAATATACATCAAAAAACGATAAAAATTTACTGATCAAAATGTGATTATTCGCATTTCTATATTTATAAGGATTAGTGCAAAAAAAGTTAACAAAAACTTTATAAATTTTGAATTTATGCTAATAATCGATTAAAATTTAAAATTTAAAATTTTGGATATAAAAGCATATAAATTATGATTTCAAAATTTTCTTTAGTATTTCAAATCAGCCTAATGTGTTTTATGTACTCAGAACTTGAAAATGTTCAAATTTTTTTTTAAAAATAATTATCTTACAAATATTAAAAATATGCACTTTTTTATTTTAGAACCAAAAACACGAAAATTTACATTTTAAAATGATTTCTAAAAATGATGTTAACATTTATTCATAAATACAATACAAGGGCGGCACTATTTGATTTGTAACTCTGATCAGTAATATATAAACAATCTAATTTTTTTTATTTTTGGTTTTTTAATTAATTTAATTGATTTTTTTGGGATTATTTTTTGTCATTACGTTTCAACAGAAGAATATAATTTTTATTTAATAACAACGATTTTTAATATTATCTGTAAACCCTTACAAATATATCAATGAGTAATCACATCTCTATTATATAAAGTGAAGTGATCAAAATTGTTTGTTTCATTGAAAAAAGCAGGAAGGAATTCGATTCAAATAATGATACCTAGCCTATGTTTACCACCGGGAAAAACTATGCTCTGAAAGTGTTATTTATTAGAATGTACAGTTCCTAGTTTTTGCGGAAAAGGTGAACAGTCACATAGACACACACACACAATTTTGATCACTTTACTTTATATAATAGAGGATTTTTGTCGTTTTTACGTGGATTAATTTTAATTTTTCATAAACAATTTTTTAAATTTAATTTTTAAAAAAATAAATATTAAAAAAATATTAAAAAATTATTAAAATTATTTACAATTTAATTACTTCAGAACCATTTGGAAATTCAAAATTTCTGCATCCAATTTAGCCGAATCAGAGAAGCTTCCAACCTATTCAAATATACAAAAAACGACGAAGATTCAACCATTTAAATATCAAATTAAAAGGTTTTCCCTTTTCTTGTATAAAATGTTTTTATTTACATTTTCCATCCATCGTATTGGTTCATATTGGCATGCATTTGTGAATTTCTTTTATTAAAATATTGCATTTTCGCTTCAGGACTCAAACAATCTGAAAAATCCTTTTCTGTATGATTATAAACTGCATGTAAAATAAGACTGGCAGGACAGCAGTGTATTTCATGGCAAACGAGACAAAAATAATTATTCGATGGAGGGTAATCTCTACAATAAGTACAGCTCGTACAACTACCATTTGAATCGTCACTACTATTGCAAGATTCTGGTAAAATGTTGTTTATGTTTTTTTCAACATGAATTTCACTTTCATGAGAATTTACACACTTAGATTCAATTTTCACTCTTTTAACAATCATGTCTTGTTTTTCATTAACCTTTTGTATTTTGTCCAGCAACATGTCAAAATTTATTTTATCCTTTTTTAACTCGTAAAATTCTTCATCTTTTAACATTTAATTAATTACAGATTAGAAATCAATTTATTTATAAAAATTTCAAAGTTTGGTGAGTTAGAATTTATAACACGTGTTTAAATTTTGTTTGTTTTTCTCATTTATTTGAAAAGTTAACATATTTTTTACAAAACTTGGTTATAGTATAAATTGAAATTTTAAAAATAAAATTGACATTTAATAATCATCAGAATTTATAAAGAATCTATATAGAGTGTCATTTTAAAATTAAAAACAAAATCAAACGTTTGTAAACTAATGAAAAATCAATGACTCCTCAGAAACGGCTTATGACTACTACATTAAATGTACTGTACATTATGTACATTAGAATTATCGTTTTGAAAATTTTGAAACCATCTAGATTCTTGAATCTAATTGAAAATCTTAAACAAAACTCTACAAAATTGATTTTTCAATGTCAGAAAGTAATAAAACAATATCCATCTCATCTAAATGTGTTATCCATCCTCTGGGGGTTTTATCAGCTGATTATGGTAACTTAAAAGTTGTAAAATTATATATTTTTTTTAAAAAGTTTTTATACAGAAATGCCTTTCGCAGTAGTACTACTCAACACTCCTATAAAACAAGAATTTCTCATGACTTTTATTAATTTATGGAAGAGGGGTATTTTAACTCAATTAACAAAACTAAAACAATACTTTTTTAACTATTTTTTTTAAATAGCGTCTTTCCGAACATGCGTGGATGGAGCTATAAATCAATTTAATCATATCACTATGAAGCATTTTAATTTGCCTGTCCCAGATTTGATTTCGGGGGATTTTGATTCTGCTACTGAAGAGTATTTAAATAAATATGAAAAATTGGTAACTTAATTAATACTAATTAATTTAAATTCAAAAAACAATATAGCATACACAAATTGTGCGAACTTCTGATCAAGATCAAACTGATTTTCAAAAACACCTTCAACATTTATCCGGAATATTACCATCTCATATAGAGGTAAAATTTTAAAAAAACATAAATTGCATTAAAATAATTATTAGAAAATAATAGTCTTTACCACTACCTACAACAGACTTGACCACATTTATTCCAATCAAAATAGCCTGTTAAAATCTGTAAACATGTTTAAAAGTTTGAGGGTTTTTTTAGTAGTTGATGAATGTATGAGTTTTGTTATTACGGGGGTGATATTTTTTTTAAAAAAATGAAAAAATGAAGAAAACTATTTTTTCATTTTTAGAATTGTCAGACTACAGTTTTTGTTGACAGTGGATTGGAAAGTTATTGGTGCGCTTTGATTCCCCTGTCTGGAGAATGCTTAGTTAAAACAACGGGGTTAAAGTGGAATTTGGGTAAAGTTTTTAAATTTTATAAAATTTAAATTAAAATAATTACTTCTTTTTTCAAATAAATAATTCGAATAGATTACGACACACTAAACTTTGAAGAAGTTATAAGCACTTCCAACGAGATAGAACTTGGTTCAAAATCTATCTCGATTCTTTCATCTAGAAATATAATACTTTTGATGTCGTACAAATCGTGAAAAAGTTTTCAGGAAGAATAATTGACAAGTAACTTGTTATAACTGTTATAAATTTAATAACTTTATTGTATAAAAATAAAGTTCTACTATAAATATCTACAATGAATTATTCTTCATCTTTTGCGCTTTATAATTATTATAAAGTTGATAATTGATTTTCATATAATTTTTTGAAATTTAAAATATTATTTAAAATTTAACTGATGATTTTTAATTATTTATTTATAAATTTTATTGTGATCAATTGTTTATAAATTGTACAAAACGTTTAAATATTCATGTTGGATGATGTTTTTTCAGATGATGAATTGTTTGCAACTCAAAGGGCAGACACTGAGAATCTGTACCCCAATTTCAATGGATGTTACCTGCTATATTCTATAAATGAGCAATATTGCGGAAAGGTGTATATTGGATATACTGTAAATCCACATAGAAGAGTGAAACAGCATAATCGCTTAATAAAGGGTGGCGCAAGCAAGACTGCTAGAGCTGGACCTTGGTAAAACAATTAATTGATAAAATAAAAATATAAAACGTTAATTATGATTTTTTTAAAGGGATATGGTTTTGATAGTTTATGGATTTCCAACAAACATTTCTGCATTGGTGGTAAGTTGCATTGATTTTTTTATAAAAATCATGATCAGTAACAGGATTCTAATCATATAATTTAATATGTCCCTACCTGTTGACTCATCACATCAAGATTTTAAAATTAATTCAGAATTGTTTCAGTTATCATGATTTTTCAATGAGATTCCCAAAATTTCATCACGTTTTAAAATACCAGTCTCAGATCAAATTCAAATCATTTTTACATCTTTAGTAGCAAATATTATTCGACATCATTGACTTTTTCAAAATTGAAATTTACTAATTTTTACAAAACATGCATTTGAGCGATAAATAAAAGAACTGTTATGAAATGAACTTTACTTGTTTAATGAACTGTAAAATGAACAATCAAATATATTAATAAAGTTTACTTTTTATTATTTATTTTATTACTTTTAATTAAATTTTTGAAAATTGAAAATTTGAAAATTTCATTTTCTTTATTTTTAAAATGAGTTTTTAGTTTGAATGGGCTTGGCAGAATCCAAAAAAATCCCGCCGACTCTCTACACTTCGCGCGAAAAAAAGAAATGAGTCTTTATTCCAGTATAAATTTTTTGTCATGCTAAACATGCTGAATGTTGGCCCATGGAATCGAATACCTCTGAAAATATGTTGGCTCAAACCTCAATATAAAGAAAAGGTTGTTAAAATTGCCATTTTAACTCCTATTCCTAAACATATTTTGATTTCTAATGAAATCTGCCACCCAGAATCTTATTTTGAAGGAGCCAAAGGGGAGAAAAAGTCGTGCTATATATGCCAAAAGGATATATTGGTAGCATTATATTTTAAATAATTTTCAAACTATTAAAAAATAGATTCTTAAAAGACTCGATTGCCCTTACAATTGTGGAGCTACATTTCACATAACCTGCCTCGGCAATAATTTTCTTCAGCAAGAACCTGCTGTGGATAAATTAACGCTACTACCCATTGGAGGATATTGCCCATTGTGCAAAAAATATAGTCTTTGGGGTAATATAATATACCATTTTAATTTAAAGGTAGATTAATCAAATTGCTGTAATAATTATAGTATAATTTATAAAATGTTATGATTGTTATAAATCAATTAAACCAATTTTTTGAAATATCCAACACATTATATCGAGCAACGAAGCTTTTTATTAACTTTTATTATACTTTTGTTTAAAAAATGGCAATATTGCAGATATATACAATTTACTACATAATTAACGGACATGTATAAAGTGGCGTATCTAATAACTTGAAAGTAAGAGATATAATATTTATAATTAATCATTGTTTCTACAAATTTTGCTAAATTGTATCTAGGTTGAACAATTTTTAATAAACGTGTACGTGTATTTGTATTTTACCATGAATAATCCGGATGATTTGAAAATAAAAAGAGTTTTAGAAGGTCATTTACGTAAATTACCAGATATTCAATCTAACGTTGTTCGAATATTTACGAGCAGCACGTTTACAGGTAAAATATTAATAATTTTAATTTTTTAAATTATAAATTAGACACTAAACAAGAAAGAAATTCTCTTATTGAAAATGTTTATCCAAAAATTAAGAGTTTTTGTCAGAGAAATTATGGTCTGGATTTTCAGGTACAGTATTTTGATTTAAAGTTCAAATTTAAATAATTATAAACTATATAATTATTATAATAATTAGTATTTATATAGATGGCAATATATATTAAACATTTGATCATTTATTTTGAGAAATTTAGACTTTTTAATCAAAAATTTTCAATTTTAAACACGTTTGATCTTTTATTTCGTAAAATTTAGACTTTTTATTCAAAAATTTTCAATTTTAAACACGTTTGATCATGTAAATGTAGGTTGTTGATATGCGATGGGGCGTTCGAGATGAAGCTACGGATGATCACATGACTGTTGAATTGTGTCTTAACGAAATTAAAAACTGTCAACGAGTTTCTCTGGGACCTAATTTTGTAGTGAGTATTTTTTTCATAATAATATATTTAAATTAAAACAATGATTATAAATAATTATACTAAAAAGAAACTCACTGATTCATTGTTGTTTTTTAAATTAGCTCTTTTCCGGTCAAAAATATGGCTATCGTCCTTTACCACGAATTATCGAAGCTCTGGAATTTGAAAAAATTTTATCAGTAACTCTAAACCCTCCTCATTTCGAATTGCTCAACTTATGGTATAGACGCGACGAAAATGAAATTCCAAACGTTTACGTATTACAACCTATTAGTTCCATCTACGTTAATTTTAATAATAAACGTTACGAAAAGAAAATGCAAGTTGATGCTGATAAATGGTGGAATACAATGAACCTCATGTCTGAAATTATCCGAAATAGTGCCTTAATGTTGAAACTGACCCGTAAAATCGACACTAATGCTCTACAGAATTTTTTCATGGCAGTTACAGAACGAGAAATTAGATGTGGTATTTTGGAGCTGAAGAATCCAAATGATCATTGTATAGTTTACAAACGCAACATTTGCAAGATGGAGAATGTAAATTGCTTTTTACTGCGTAATTTCATTGATTTTAATGGAATGGCGGTAAACAATGAGTCACAACGTTTGTTGAAACGCGTACGTGAAGTTTATATTCCTAAAATATTGTCAAAAGAAAATATATACGAGTATGAAGTCGATTGGGTAAGTCCTGATGGTATTTGTGCTGCTAAACACGTGGAATATCTTACTTCTTTTTGTAACAATTTTTATTCAAGGATAACGGAAATGATTTCTTCTAGTTATGGAAAACAGGATAGATTGGAGTCCCATTCTTGCTATAATGAAGTTTTGCAGCATTTAAATATGAGCAAGGAGATTATCAACTCGTTTTCAGGGCGGGTGGAGACTATGAAGAGGATTTATGAGTATGTGACTAATGCTTCGAATAGTCCATTTTGTAATTTTTATTTTAAATTATAATTATAAATTTATTTATTTTTAACTTGTAATTTTTAAGGTATTTATGGACCTAGTGGTGTTGGAAAAACGTGTATTATGGGACAAACAGTTAAACTGGTAAACTTATTTTGTTTTAGTTAAATTAATTAGTTTTATTAAATGATCAAATGTGTTTAAAATTGAAAATCTCTAAATAAAAAGTATAAATTTCATAAAATAAATGATAAAATGTGTTTAAAATTAAAAACGCTTGAATAAAAAGTCTTAATTTCTCGATATAATTTATATCATATAAATGATCAAATGAAAACATTAATTATAAAACAAAAATTTAATCTCTAGATCCGTGATTGGCTACATGATAAACCTAGAACTATATTAGTGGTCCGTTTTCTTGGATCAACCCCTGATTCTTCAAGATTAATTCCGCTTCTAGTAAGCATATGTAACCAACTAACTATAATTTTCAGAGACGCCTTTAATATAAACGAAGCAAAAGTAATAAATCAAACCAATAAAAAAACAAATAGTCCAAATATCCCACAACATGTGAAACGTTTGTTGACTTTAGGAATTCCAAGTATGAAGAAATTAAAAAATTAAAAATATTTTTGATAAATTAAAAAAGTATATTTTGATTACTAAAATTTGTTTAGATTCTCCTGTTGAGTTGGTTAGCCACTTTGAACAACTTTTGTCCCTCGCTTCACCAGAAAGGCCAATAATTTTACTCTTGGATTCAATTGATCAACTTTCGAGCGATTTTTCAGCGCATCAGTTGGGTTGGCTTTCTACTAAATGTCCTGATTCAGTAAAAGTCATAATTTCTACCGACAATGAAGCCTATAATGTTCTAAAAATTTTTAAAGTATTGGTAAAGGAGCCAGAAAATGTTTTAGAGATTTGTGACTTTAATCAATCTACTTGTTTGGATATTTTAAAGTATTAATTAAAAAAATTTAAATTTATTTAATTTTCCTTTAGAAAACGCCTATCTGATGTAAATAGATGCCTCACAAGTGAACAGTGGGATAGATGCAAACACATGGTCACCTTTTGCAACAATGCGCTGTTTTTAAAACTTTTGTTTGACAGAATAATCAAATGGAGATCATATGATGTGTTGGATTCAGATATTGAAAAGAAACTCTTTCTGAATCCAAACATTTTTACCATTATAAGCAGTCTATTTCAACAGTTGGAGAATAAGCATGGAAAAATTATTTTTACCAGGACATTGGCGTACATTACTGCATCAAGATCGGGTATTTAATTTTTATTATTTTGTTTTTATTTTTAGGCTTGAGTGAAACTGAAATTGAAGACATTTTATCTCTGGATGATAAAGTTTTAAACGACGTATTTCAATATCACTTACCACCTATAAGAAGAATTCCTTCCTTATTATTTAAACGTATTCAAAGCGATTTGTGTGAATATTTAACAGAACGAGAAGCGGACGCGTCTACAGTTCTAAACTGGTATCACAAGCATTTTTTCACAACAGCAGAAACTTTTTTCCTATACAACGATAATCTTAAATACAACCTTCACACAATTATGGCTGAATATTTTATGGGAATGTGGGCAAATGGAAAAGAAAAACCCTTTACTTATACTTCTACTCAAATGGATAGATTTTCTTTAAAAAGCAGTGAAGGGACGTCAGATCGAGCCGTTTCAGAACAACCAATAATTTTCAAATCAAATGTTAAAAGTTTTAAAAGTGTCAGGTTTAATCTCAGGAAAATTGCAGAATTACCATACCATTTGATTAGGTGTGGTAAATTTGACCAATTGTACGATTTATGCTTTTTTAATATTGGTTTTTTGTTTGTGAAATGCAGTTCAATGTCTTTGCATGCTCTCATGAATGATTTTGACGACGCTCAATCTGAGAATTTTAACCAAAGTGTTCATTTATTGGCTAGCACTTTTAGACTTTCTTCATCTTTGTTGTCAAAGAATCCTTCAATGATTGGACCTCATATTGTGGGAAGACTTTTGCCGTATTACAATTATGACAAGAAAATAAAAAATTTGATTGATCAATGTGACTCACATTTAGGTATTTATTGAAATATTTTCAATTTGATCATTTATTTCGTGAAATTAATATTTTTTTATTCAAACATTTTCTTTTTTAAACACATTTGATCATTTTAATTCTATACATAGGTCTATCCATCAATGCATTTTGTCCATTCTATCGCTACCTCCACACTCCTGGAGGTCCTATGCAATTTAGTTTCGAACAACACAAAATTGCACCTTTTGGTATAAACTACATATCAAAAAGAGTAGGAAATGAAGAAAAATGGGACAGCTTTCTCGTATCAGTATCTGATGTGTTTATAATGTGGGATATAATAACGGGAGAACAATTGCGAGAAATAAAACTGGACATTAAGCCCTATATAATGCAGTGTATGCTTTTTACCCCCGACAAATCCATTCTCTTCTCCTACTCGAATAACAATCACGTTATAATTATTGATATGCAAACTTTTCGTGTAAATTACCTAGATTGTTTTATAAAAAGGGATAAAATCGTGGGAGCTGTCCTAAATAACAATTACATTATAATATGGTCTGAAATTTCATGGTGTGTGTATCAAATTAATCGAGATTTTGAAATTATTTTGAATAATAGTATAATTCTGACTGATAAATACAAATCCATCAATTGTATAATTTTACATTCTAACGATTCTTTAAAAGATGCCATAATTGTTTACAACGAGGTGACTAATAAAGGGAGAAATAATCTTGTAGTTATAGATAATTTTTCAAGTACGTACATTACTCAAAAGGATATAAATGTTGATCTGGGAATGAATTCGTTTCCTCATGTCGAGTGTTTGAATAATTTTGCCTTTTCTGACATATCAAATGTCTCAACAGTATCAAACGTTGAATCGCATAATAATTATAATGAAGATTCTAATGATCAAAAAGAATTTTATCTATTTTGCTGTTTGCCCGATTCAGGTTTTGACATTTGTAGTTTTACTTATTATATAAAGGATGGAGAACTGTACAACCATAGTTCAAAAACTATTATTTTTTCCAACCAAGTTCCCATTCTATCAATGTATGTGGATGAAAATATTCTTGTATGTACCTATGTTGTAGGATTCAAGTTATTTTATCTAGACAAGGAGACTAATATTAATATTTACCCCATTGTTGATTGTCATTTACCTTTAGATGTGAGAAATATACCTTCCAGGACTTTTTTGATGAAGAATGTTTTATTTACAAAGAATAAAAAATATTTCGTGGCTACAAACAGAAATATCGTGTATGTGTGGAGGATTTTCAAATATGTTAAAAAGTTTGTGTTTAAAGATGAATCGGACTCTGATGATAAAGACGGGAAAGGTGGTTTTAATGAGGTGACATTACTCAACCCTAGGGTTATATTGGATGATCATCATCATCGGATAATTACAATTATACCTGCATCGAGTAGTAAGGTAGACAAGTTTATAACAGCGTCAATTGACAAGGCTATTAAAGTTTGGTCTGTGAGAGAGATTTTGGATGAAATTGACAAAATTAGTAGACAGAGTAAAGCTATTGAAAATGTTTTTGTTGCACCATTTGATGAGTCGGATAATGCTGCTTATTCTATGAGGGCCATCACGCATTCTAGGACTAATATAGCGGTTTGGGATCTTAATGAAGGGTAAAATTTTTTAAATTATAGATAATATAACTTTCACGAAATAAACATTAACGAAATATGTAATCAAATGTGTTAAAAATTGAAAATATTTGAATAAAAAGTATAAATTTCACGAAATAAACGATCAAATGCGTTTAAAATTGAAAATATTTTAATAAAAACAATAATTTCACGAAATAAATTAAAAAAATCGGAGTATAATTTTAAAATTTAGATACATTGTGTCTTCCATCAGCCCAAACCAGTCATATTCTGTTGTAATAAAAAGCGTCTGTGCTACTCACAGTTTAGACAATTTTTTCTGTGCTGAGGAAAATTCTGTCACTGTCTGGGATACATTAAAAAAGCAAAAGTTGAAAAGCTACTCCATTCCTAAAATCCAACAAATTCTTCTATTTGATTGTAAAGAAAGGCTAGAATTTTTAATTATAAACGAAAATGATAATCAAAATGAAATAAAAGAATACGAATGCAATTGCTTTAAATTGGACCTCCAAATGATTGATGAGAATGAAAATTATGCTCCTCTGTTTAAGATAAGTTACAAATCAAAAGAATTTAGAAAGGCTATAGTGAGTGAGAATTTCTTATATTTTATCTTGCCCGTATATGATGAAAAATCTAAAGGTCATGGTTTAGAACTTTATCACGCATCTACAGGTTTTTTTATTCATTCTCTTCTTTTAAAAATGGTGGATTACAGCCATTTGGTTACACTGCACTTTGATTACAATCTAGTGGGAGTTGTGGGGTTAGACAATGAAACTAACAACACTGTCAGTCAAATATGGAATTTTAAAAAGCGAAAAATGGTAATGGATGATGTATATTTTTGGAATGGGAAATATACTCCATGTGGTAAATATTTGGTTAGAGCTCCCATATCTGGTGGATTGGAATTGTTTTTGTTTCAAGATGAATCTAATAAAGTTATCATTCCACCAGCTACAAAAATTTTAAAGAAAAAAAACACATCTAGTAAAATTTCTGTAAATGTAACTCAAGTTTTGAAAATAGATGAGACTGTTGTCATTATTCCGACAGTTCCACTGGGCATTTTTAGCAATATTGTTTTATTTCTCAATCAAGGTCAACATATTTGTTATTATCATAGTGGAGAACGGTTAATTTCCATTTACAGAGTCTGTGATGCATTTTGTATAGGTAAAATGAGATACAATGTCAAAATAATGAACATAAAAACATTAAGACATCCTTCAAATACTGATGGGATTATTATTGTAACTGAAGATGGTTTGTTGACGTATATGTTGGTTTGTGATACGGGAATACACTGGTCAAAAATAATCAATAAATGTCAAGATTGTGCTAGTGGAGATAGTTTAGGGAGCGTTTGTTTAGAAGAATCTGAGTATAATCATGTTATATCATTAATACCTTCGAGAAAGAATAATTGCAATTCTACAAGTTTATCTCACAGTGATGCAACAATTAGAGGGCATAAAAATATTGTAAAGTTTAAACAAGCGGTAAATGTAGCTATGATAACAAAGAAACTCAAGGATTCTGTGAATAATGACGGATGTAGCATTAGTTAGATTTTAATAAAATTATTTTATAAAAATACTTGATCAGTAACAGGATTCTAATCATATAATTTCATATGTCCCTACCTGTTGACTCATCACATCAAGATTTTTAAATTAATTAAAAAATTGTTCAGAATTGTTTCAGTTATGATTTTTCAATAAGATTCCCAAAATTTTAAATTCATTTTATAAAAAATACTTGATCAGTAACAGGATTCTAATCATATAATTTAATATGTCCCTACCTGTTGACTCATCACATCAAGATTTTTAAATTAATTAAAAAATTGTTCAGAATTGTTTCAGTTAT
>JAUZND010024907.1:0-24338 GCA_034780555.1 Coelogynopora nodosa | reverse complement strand
TAGACACTTGCAGTAATTATATCATATGTAAAATAGGTCCGTCACTTACAACAAAAAATACTAGTGCACTTTAAATAATCTTATGGGTACGTAATAATCTTATAGGTCAGTCACTCACAACAACAAAAAAATACTAATGCATTCAGGAACAAAATTACATATTATATATATTAATTAGTTTCACTTTCAACTTTCACTTTCGTTTATTAATTGATATTACGTCATTAATACAGTTTCGATTTGTTCTTCAATACAATAAGCTTATACTACTTTGCATCTTTGTTAGAACATTTTCAAAATCAAAAATCCTAGTAAGGCTTCATGTAATGGAAGTTCTGAATTATTTTAAAAGATATTTTCAATCAGTTATTGTTATAAAACTAAAGAAAAATAGTTATGATTTGAATTGCATCATTTTTTATACATAGTATAGGCTCCGGTACATCATTTACTTTATTATTGTAATGTAATATTTCTGAATGATTAAAATGGATCAAACAATCACTATTCTGTATAAAATGATGTTACTGCTAAACATTTTCATATATCATAATTTAAAACCGCCGTATATAATTGTTTAATTTATTGATTGTTTGAAATGTGTATCATTTTATGATTATGATATAAGTTTTCCCGTAAGCATATATTTGTAGATAATTTACATTAGGATCTGTGATTCAAATTTAACGTTCAACAGAGAAGTCTTGTTTATTTATTTTATCCATCATTTTCTTGAAAGTGAAAAGACTCACTGACAAAGAAGAACAGCAAAAGATGAAGATTAGTGATGAGTTTAAGAAAGAAATTTATCAAATAAAATTATAAAATCTAATTTGGAAAAAGAAGTTGATGGACTACAGAAAGAGAAGGTAAACAAGTTGGCAGGGAAGACCAAAGAATAAAGAAATATGCAAAGGCTATGTCTTATCTGACTGAATTCAATTCCTTCAAGAATGCAGGTATAGAGAAGAAGACAACAACTAAAGTGTTGTTTGCTGAAATCTAAGAAAACACAAAAAGCCTCAAATAGTGTTCAATATAATTTTATTGTGTTTGTAAATATATGTACACATGTGGACACCACGTATTGATGATATATCAAATGGAGTTGTTCATATAATTTGTTCATCACAAGTGTGCCTATTATATATATATATATATATATATATATTGTGGTTTTAGTGTAAAGCAATCATGTAAATGTTAACATTATGTTGTTTTACCTCTAGAAGTACAGCGTAATTTAATTAAATATCATTTTAAAGTTTTTAAATACATTTGTCCATCTAGGTATTCCTAAGATTTTATTCGTTTAGCACAATGCTTGATCTTTTTAAATTTTTAGTACAAAAATTAGAATCGTCAATTTATTTCTCAAATGTTATATTTGAAAACTAAAAACACATATATTCTATTTGGTATTAATATAACATACTAGTATATTTGGGGGAAAAATCTGGACTCGTTATCTGAAACTAATACTTTTTTCTTATTTCTTATGAATTGGAATAATATATTTAACTTATGGATTTACAGTGAAAAATATTATTTTGTTAAAATCAAAATTCTCTTTTTCAATCACCGGCAGTAATATAACTTGCAGTTGGCCAATTAAAATAAATTGTTACCAAAAGATCCACGTTCAGGGAGGTTTACACTAAGCTAAAATGTCTCAATAAATGTACAATAAAATGCCTCTTGAATTATAAAAGAAACGTTTTAAAAAAAAATTTCGGCCACTTTAACCGGATAGTTATAAAAACATTTCAAGAAATACATTTTATTAGAAATATTGTTTTACACATTATTTACACCAAATTTGGCAAAGTTTGGCTTTATAATGATACTGATGTTGGCGTAATTATTTATGTCATATTTAATATATGTATATATTTTTAAGATTACCAAATTTAGCTATTTTATCCGACCACGGTCATAATTTTATAAAATTTATGTTTGCGAATTAACCAGCAAAGTATTAATTTGACTTGGGCATCGCTACTTGCCATCATTGGGAGACGGAGGGAATGTCTTTTTAAATATTAGTATAACTAATACATTTATTAATAAATATACTTTAAACATAAACAATTCATTGAAAAGTTCAGATAATTGCCTCATTTTAATATATTCCCAGGTTATCTTCAAATTGTTCTTAAATTTTATGAATATTTTCTACCTAACGCCTGAATATTCGTGTATTTCCAGGGACATCAGGCAAGATAACCAATTCTATTAAAATGTTCAACAATTAACAGAAATCAATTACCCAATAAAGATTTGAAAATAATCCATTCATAACGATTCTACTGGAATATAAAAAAGGAATAAATTCGCGGGTGTTGAGGCTGCCTTGGATTTCTAATTTGTACTCCTCTAAATACATTAATAAATACATTTTTTTAAATTGATTCAATTCATATCTGATTACCGAAATCATAGATATCTATTGTTTAAATTATTATTATTATAATAATATTTTAATTGTTATGGAGTAGTTTAAATATATATGACCGTAATAGTTAAACATATTGTAAGTAGTATCGATTAATAAAATGATATTTACTAACTGAAATGATTAATACTTCGTCGAATATATTTATTGATTAAATTGTTTTTAATTGAATAAAATTATTTGTTTTCATGGTTAAATCTGTCATTTTTAGTATTCAAATTATATTGATTGTGAATTGCATAGGACAACACTCCTCCGCCTCATTGTTATCAATGAAATCAGGCCAGCTAATTACAGCTCTCTTACTGGCCACTGTATTAACCCGTGCACAAGCACGGCTCTATCGCAGATGTAATAGATCCCACTTCTGCGCCTTGTTCGTCACCGAGGCCGCTACCAGACCGGCGGCCCGTCACTTCTGTCGGCAACAGGTCAACAACACACTCGTTAGAGTCGATAGTGAGGCCAACAATCGTTGGTTACTCTTCCAAGCCAGCCTCATCACCTACCAGAACTGGTGGATTGGATTTTCCCGCCACAATGGGGGTGAATACCTCTGGGATAACAGCACAGAGCCGACGACTTTGTTCTTCTTTGCCCCGGAGGATGAGCCGCCTACGGGGACCGGTCCGGCTTGCGTCTCCATCCAGCCGTCGATTGAAACCGACGACGGACTGTCTTGGCAGCACTCGTCCTGTGACTTCCCCTTCCCGTTTATATGCACGCTTACTGTTGGACAGGCCTATTCAATTCACAAGACGTTTGACAAAGTGCTGGACTAATTGATACTGCAATGGTTTTTGTTACAATACATTGTTAAGAATGTTGTTTCATGTATATTGTACTTGATTGGTTTGGATAAATTGGTTGAAATCGGTTGACGTGTTGCTGTGATTCCTATAAAATGTTGTTGTTGAATTGTTTATATCGTGTACTATAGTTTGTGCCAAACCATTAGCATTATTAATATGGTTAATGATCTGGCTTAATAAAACAATGATCGTTTTTCTTAAAATGTATTAAAATTTTTTCAATAAAACCAGTCCATAGTTTAAACCATTTTGTAGCTAAGATATCATTTTGCATTTCTAATATATATGATAAATTTGTTTACAAACAAAACATTTTTTCATAACCTCTTTTAAGCGATTAAGCAAATCAAATGTTTTAAAAGAATGGTTAGATTTACCATTTACATTATTGAAAAAGTAATTTAAGAACTTTCTAAAAATACAATTATTGTTCAGCTTGCTTAAATTGGAATAATTTATTAATTTTTGTCAATCGTATACTCTATGACTATAAGTCATGGACATGTCTGTTTTAGTGTTCTGAGGAGTTTTTCATTCTTTAAATAATGATTAGTATATGAAAATGGAACATTATTTAATAAATGTATGTATGTGAAATACAATCTTTTTTGTACATTTAATAATATGTAAATATATTATATATATAATAATATAAATTGTGTGAATCGAAATGCACTTAACAACAAAGAGGAATCTAGGTTATTTTTGTTTGTCGAATTTAAAGAGTTTTCTCTATTTTCCTCCTGTTGATGATGATGAGAGCAGCGATTAGTGATTTGCTGCCATAAATTACACTGATTTGCTAATGTGTATCGATAGTATAAAGAGCACAGTCCATATATATACGCATTCTTAAATTTAAGTTAAAAGAAATTGTATTATTAAACGCAGTTATCTTCCTCATTAGCAATGACCAAATTAGATAACTAAATTTAACTATTGCACACTATATGGGTCGTTTATTACGTTATGTGTAATTACTAAAATTATGGCAATAATTGTGATTAAAATAGAAGATTTGCATTGTTTATTATTGAGTAGTGTTGCACTTTTGTTACCTGAAGTCATTAACTGAAAAATAATAGTAATTGTATTAATTCATTGTTATAATACATCATGCAATGAGTGAAATGATAATGCAGCTCTCGAATAAATAAGAACAAAGTTTAATATGAATAATATTCGAAAATCAATAAAATGTCGGTATTATAACATAATTTTCTCAATGCATAAACTATTATGTTTGTAATTTTGATAGAGCAGTTTGAGGAAATGTTCGTTTTTATGATATACCAAGTTACTTCAAATCTTAAAATATGAGGTTTAGAAGCTTATGCTGACAAAAATCCGCGCATCGATTAATAGACAAAACCTGCTTAGGTTTCTGCTTGTGATCTGAAAAATTATTAACGTACAATAGTTTAAAAAGTGGATATTTGATAATATGTTTTGCACAAAATCTTCTTCAATCGTTTTACGCCACTTTTAACGTGTTTTAACCAGAACTTCTAGTAGTTTTTATTGTCTGTAAATGTTTAAAAATCATAATCCATCTGCGAAAGAGAGAAAGGTATAATAGTAGTAAGGAAAGTAAGGATTTTAAGTAATACTCACTAGACAAATCAGGGTGATACTCTCAAGTCTTCTGTTGTCTCTCTTCATCGTCAAAAACCAGGGCGACGAGGACAAGATCGTGCCCCCCAACCAGGCCCAGATGATGCACTCCATGTTGAAGAAGAAGGAGATCCCCTGCGCCCTCGTCATGTACAAGGGGGAACAGCACGGCTTCCGCATCCAGGACAATCTCACCCATTATCTGCTCGCTGAGTTCTACTTCTTCGCCCGGGTGTTCGGTTTCAAGCCCGCCGATCAAGGGGTCCCTGTTGTCATTGACAATATGCCGGCTGCCCTCTAGATGCTGTGCGGATTTGTGTCGTAGATTGAATTACAGCTCCAAACGGCCTGATTTTTGTTGCATATTATTGATAATAATAATATATTATTATTGTATTTTTTATGCTTTTGCTGCCTCCTAAGTTTACTTGCTCATGCTGTGTGGGTCATAAGTTTGCACATTTCATCTAATAAGTTTCACATAAGTCACAGATACTTAACATCTTCAGAGTTTTAATTGCATAAAATTCACACAAAAAGTGACAATTTTATCATAGCCTATTTGTGTTATTGTTAAAACAACGCAAACTTATGTCTTACCCCGTTGATTTGTGTTAACAAATGACAGAATTATGGATTTTCGAAAATTTCACAAATATTAATCAATGATAATCAATCTATGCATGTATAATGTATGAAAGTATAATATGAGAGTCCTGAAAATGTTATCTTACCTTTAGGAGAAAAAAAGTGTTTATGATGCAAAACTAATTTTGTTTTGTATTATATAAATATTGGGTCATACTAAATTTATTTGCGAATTGCCTTTCACGCATTCATATATTGTTTTACCCTTTCTTGGTATCTTTACATTATTATTGATTTTGTTTAGTTATCTTCCCCTAATCTTGCCTTGCTTGTTGGCATATTACTTCAACAACTCCATCACAATCATAGTTGTATTAAACATTTATTATTCCCTTGTAATATTTGCTGGACATTTTAGTGTATGTATATATGCAGAAGATGATATATTTTCCTGTTTGTTGGGGTCCATTTTATATCTAAATGAAATGGTTAGGTTACTTTTTTTGTTTCGAATTTGAGATATTTAATTAGACTCAGTGGAACTTGTTTTTATCTTAACTTATTATGTTTTCTGCTTTATGTTGCAGTCTGTTCCCTAGGTGTGTTAAAAAGCTTCAATTTACGAGTCTTAAATTATCATATTATTGCTTACACATAATTATATTTAATAAAAAATATAATTTCTTTCTCAGCTATAATACACTTTTATTTTTTAATGATTAATAAATTTAAATTATATAATTTTTAAAATTATTTATTTGTGATATGTGATTTTTATACTTTCTAATTTTTGTATTATTATTGTTAATTGTATCAACTAATATTTAGTTTTACCTTTACTATTTAACAAGTTGTGTTAAATAAGAGTCACTCTCATAAGAGTGTCAACTACATACAATAGACTACGCTAAGAACCGTAATAATATTTTTTTTACAATTAGCTTGTGTGGATTTATCTTCTATAGCTCTTACTACTATTTAACTTGAATTAATAGACAGCATATTTTCCAGGGTGCGATAACATATATTTGTACCTCTTACCATAGGTGTCGTATGCATGTATTAGTATTAAAAATTAAGTCTAAATATGTATTAAGATTAGTAAAGCGTGGCAATTATTTTTACTTTTAATTAAGCCGTTGCGATCATTGATGGGTTTCTTATATAATGAAATAAACGCCGAAAACGACTCCTTGGTTAATTCGATTAAATAAATACACTTCACGATTTATATGGACTGAATTATGTATATGTTATTATTCTGAATTTGTATGATTTGTAATAATTAATGCACGTTTTACAATTATAAATAATCCAGTATTAGTAATTTTATAGCTAACAAAATTATATTTAATTACTATCAACGATAGTTAATGTATGAAATGAGATAACATAAATTTTTTTGATAACTTGAAAGATTATTGCAATATAAATTTATTAATTACATAGCTATAATTGTGTATAATATATATCATGTATAGTATAGGAAATTAGAACACAAAATATAATTTAGAATATGTATGTTTGTTATGGCATATGTATAACGATGTAAGAAACCAATTGTAATACATATTATGGTCTTACGTTGTATGCAGTGCACTAGAGCAAAATTGAAATGGACAATGTTATTATTTTGTTGTAAAATATGTAGTACGATTATGGTTTTAGGCTTTATATTAATAGATTTTTCAATAATATTTTTTATATTATATAATTTTAATATTTAATTTTAAATTATATAATATTTTATAAAAAAATTTAATAATAGCTTTTATTAATAGAATATTTTATTAATCCTTCCGTACAAAAAATAATTATTAGTACAGTTTGTTTATCATTAGTATCATTATCATATTGGAATTTAATAGTAAATTTTTTGGTTGAGAGTGATTAAGGTTCGTTGAACTCGATCTAAATATTTTGGGATTAATATTCGCACCCTTCTATGATATTGTACGTATGCATGGACCTTAAGAATTTAGTATTGCTTCAAAAAACATGTTTGCTATTAATTCAAGATCTTGATTATTTGTCAAACTGTTAACATGGCAATGTATATTTATTATATTTAAAGCATGCTGCAATATGAAACTGTTGGATATTTATACTCTGATGTGAATATAGAAGCGTTTAGTAGTCCCGTCAGTAGCATGTTCAAGTAGTACGTACGCAGCTGTAGAGAGATACGGTTTTTAATACGGATGCGTAGGATGTGCGTAAAAAAAGAGGGCCGGTGAAGTTTGTTGTACTGCATACAATGCAATTATTGCATTATTATAATATTATTATTGTTTTATTATGAAGTTTAATATTAGAAGAAAAAAATGCATATTTCTCTATTGATACTAATCAAAAGATTTATACATTTATTTTGATTCGAAATACGTCAGCTAAATTAAAACCACGTAGAATAAAAAATATTTTGTCAACTTAGACATACTTTTTGCATTTATATATTTTTTACAACTTTCTTGGTGAGCTCCTTCATAATTATCATATTTTAATTTAAAATATTATTGTTTTTAAATTTATTAGCGATTCTATGTGCATATCTTTATATACTAATAGCGTATGCTTTTTTCTAAGCGCAAGTTTAAATAAACGATTAATTTAGTTTGAATTGTTTCTAATTTTTTTGTTTTAATCTTACAAATGTACTTTTTAAATAATTAAAAATGATTATATTTTAATAAATTCAAGAATAGTAGCCTACGCTTGTTATTGGTTTGTAATATAATGTAAAATTTTAATTGTTATTAAAACCAATTTGTTTTATCATTTTTATTACAAGAAATAATTGTAAAACGATAAACACTTTAAAATATTAAAGAAATATTTATTAATAAAATGAGGAGGTAAATTTAGATATTTGAGAAAAGGGACTGTGTACAGCTCTACGTGTCCATGTAAATTATGTCTATGTATACAGTGATAGCAAAATGTTATCTAAAATTCTGTGAAGCTTAGGCTAATAGTTTTGTATTAAAATAATTATACGTCACAAAAATTAAACTAACAAAAAAATTAACATTATCTTTAAAAACTCATAGCAAAACAAGTTAATTGAAATATAGATATTTTTACTTATGAGATCTTGGTAAAACATCTAAGATATTTATATTTTACTAACATCTTACCAAGAAGTCAAATATGTTACAAAGAACTTCCAAGATCCGAGATCTAAGTTCCACATGCTAAACTTGAAAAGACTTGAAACATCCTATATAGTATAAACTTTAATATACTAGGATACGACCAAAATAGGTTATTAAAAATATACAAATTTTAAAAAAATATATTAAATATATAAAAATAGATTATATATAATATCGTGTAAATTAAAATGTCGTTAACATTTTAATTAAAAACATATGTTTCTGCTATATACTTTATTTTCATGAATGTTGGTTAGGGGTTTCAGTTTATATATTAAGTAATTCCTGTTTTATAAAAGTTGCACTAAGACATGACTATTATTAAGAAATTAAAAAATATAAATGATAATATTTCGTTTTCAAATAATTGTCTGACATTAAAAAAGAAGTATTATATACTCTTACATTAAATGTGCCTACAAAACGCTTTATTTCCCTTATAAATTATAGGTCAAATATTAGTTATAACTTTGTTATATATAATTTTGTTTTATTTTTAATATGAAAACATAATGTCTTTTATAAACTAGAAACAGGTTATTGTTGCATCCTTTAATATTATGTTTCTTCAGACAAACGATTGATATGAAAGAGTTAATATCAAACATAAATGGAAGATACTAAGTAAATGATTAATACGTCAATTTGCTACATAATCCATAAAACGTTACGTATGTATATTATGTAGTCGATAAATATATATAATTATCCAATCGGTGAGGTAACCATTACTACATCCTATTTAATATAAGCCAACATTTTGAGCTCTATTCACAAACAAAGGATGACATGGCCGACACAATTAACTATACTTATATACGGGCAGACATGCTCGCAAGTTTCATAGTATATACACACTTTTGTAAATAGTGTGCACACGGTATTGTGTCACATATTCGAAGTTGGACAAAGAGTAGCAATGCGTGGCACCAATCTTCTCGTGCAATGTTTGCTTGGGGTTGGTTACTTCCTTGCTATGTTGACACAGTTATCTCGAGGACAAGGTAATTAGTGATATTTCCTAATTTTATTGTCTAAATTGGTTTATCTTGGTCGAATTCTTGGCTGGGTTAGGTATAATTAACTTTCTTTCTGTAACGAACCTTGATACATCTGTCGGGAAATTTTTAAAGAGGTATACCTTTCTAGTGATCTGCATTTTATCCATAATTATAATACATTATAAACATTATTTTTGATTCTGCACAATATTATTTAACATTTTATGTTTTTTTTAATGTATGACTCAGCCAAAAGATGCAAATATTTATTGCAATTTAATTTAGAAAAAGTTCATATATATGAAAATTAAAAAGGCTGACTCGGTTTTCTTATTCATTGTGTACCTTTCCTTGACGATGAATAGAAAATTAAATTATGTTACTGTCCGATTGAAAAAAGGTGTTTCTTTTTGTATATTATATAGCTACTATAGTATTACTTTACAAGAAATCAAAATGTTTTTATTGTGTGTATATATGTTATATATATCTTATAAATGGACAAATTAATACCTTTTAAATCGTAATTATTTCACGTCAATAATCAATTGATAAAATTAGTAAATATAGAAGAAGTCTTGTTATGTTAAAATACCCCAATTTTTGAGGCCATCACCCCCATTAACCCAAACTTATTTCAACATTTATTTATTGTTTTATCTCAAGATTCAGAGTGTCATGGGGGACAGACAATCAGGAAGGATAGCCTTACCAAGTGTTTTGGTAGCGGCGGTCAGTTCGGAACCATCGCCTTACGCAACAACGGAGACAGGGTGTTTATCCCCGAGTCATCAGACGACTATCAAGTCTTCGCCATTGCTGTTGAGGCGTCTTTACTCAATTGCCCTGATTGTCACAGTATGTATAAATTTGACTACGTGATATTAATTTGGGCGATCTTTCATTATACATGTAAATGACCACTACTTTTGTTACATAATATGTGACCTAATATTATCTCGTGAATCTCGTGTATTACGCATAATATAGTAGATTTGTATTAGACGACTATTAGTTAACTCACCATAGAAATAGTGAGATTAATATAAGAACTGAAACAAAATACTACCGAAATTAGCAGAGCATTAAATTAAAAATTATTTTAACGCTGTCGATTGGGATGACCGTCAATATCAATTTTGTTGTAGGTATTAGCAGGAATATTCTGAAGAAAACTTTTTGAGTTTATGTTTTTTATTGTGAACAAAAAACAGTGAAACAAATAATGCAAAAAAGGGTTTTAAGGAATTATTTTGTAAGATATTAAAAATGCAATAAATTAAACGTTTAAATAAATATACTACTCTCTATAAAATCAATCACTATAAAAACATTTATATTTTATTTTTTTAAACTTTTTAACTAAGAAGATTTTATTATTATAATTTAATTAAATATCTACTAAAAATTATATGAAATTATATTTCAAAAAATTAAATAGTTAACACTTATATTTGCTTATTCTAGCTAAGTATAAACGAACTACCAGTTACAGCTTTTTTATAGAAACTTTTCTCCTTGCTTGTTATTTGTAGAAAGAAACCATTTTTTATTCTATAAACTCGGCATTATTTATTTAACCAGCAGAAATATACCAACTGAGTAACTTCAATTAAATCAATATTTCATTTAAATTGGTCTGTCTTTATGTTTCGGGACAACTGAAAACCGAAATAATATATTCTTTTTAATCGACACACAAGCAACAATATTTTTAATACATTTATTGATTTTTTATCATTAATTATTATGGAACGTTTGTCTGTTAAGAATAAACTTTAAAAGTATAATTAAAATGTGTGGACCATCATTTTTATTCCTGATAATTGAATATAACTAATGTGATTAAATTTTAATATTTCCAGCAAAATATTAACAACGAATGCATAATTGAAATTGAAAATTTTATCTATATGTCTCTATAAAAATGTTTACCTTTGTGTTTCGTTTTTGTCAACTGAAAAATGAAAGTTGTTTTATTCAATAATATATATATTTTTAAAGTTTCAAAATGATATGTATACTCACATATTACAATACATTACATTCTTAAAATGTCTATACCTACTGAAAATTTTAGATAGAAAAATGACATAGATAGGTAAAATTAAAATTTTTTAGTATAATGAAAATAGTTTAGTATCTCAAGTGAACTACTAAATACATCTATTTAACTATTATAGTTGTTTATTTATTTTAAAATAAAATCGTATTATTGGGATAGAGTCGTAAACACAAGACACTCTTTATGTCCATTTTCTATTGGCAGGTGTCTACATCGAGATATATGGCCGGGAACCCGGCGGTCAGCAAACGCTCTGCGCATCACAGCAGGCCAACCGGAACATGATCGGTTCCCCCAGTGATGAGTTTGTCCTGTGCAACACCCCACTGAGCATTGTTGGCTTCGAGGTGCGGGTTCGAGGGTCGCCTCAAGAGCTTGAACATCTCAGCACCCGGAGACTTACCTTCTTCTACAAGATGTATATGAGTGAGTTGAGTTTTACTTTCGGCAAAAGTATTTACTAACCGAGTTCGCTCCCGCTATAACGATTAATAAAGAATTAGGTTGTGACTTAAATCCGGAGGAAAAAGTGTAGGAAAAAGCGGAGGAAAAAGCGGAGGACAAATCCTAAGGAAATTTAACCTAATTTTCAAGTAATAAAATTTATTAATAAAAACAAATGTAAAGGATTTTAGAATGTCGATAAAAACGGTCAAAATAGACGTACATACATTTAAATTAATTATGAAATATACAAATAAATGAATTATAACTAATTTTAAGTAATTATTACATTCTTTAAATTAAAATTGTTTGTTTATCTTTGTTACTTGTTTTAATGCTGACCTTAAAAACTAGTTATTTATTCCTCCGGTTTTTTCCTCCGGATTTAAATCACAACTAAAGAATTAGGCACTTTAACCAATTGATTGCCCAGAGTTATTTTGCGGCAGATACATTAATTCTCCTTGTTTATACTTTTTACTGAATATTAGTTTTTATATTAATCTGGAAAGTTTACCCTGTACGACAAATTTACATTGATCAAGAGTTTCTTATCAGTATTGTGTGTACTGAGGTAATCTTTCGTTACTAGATTTAAACATGTTTAAAAATTGTAATTGGACAAATTTTATTATATAAATAAGAAGAAATTTTCGAATTCTATTTTAATACAGGGAAAATGAACAGGCCTTATTTTGTGTGAATACAATTTATGCGCCAATAGAAAATGCTTCCTACAGGATTGGTATTACATCAAGTATTGTTGTCCTGCGTGCATTCTCACTTTAAATATATTAACAAAACGGAAGCTTGTCCTATTAAGATTTTAGTTTTAGTAGTACTTCTTTATCGCATGCTACTGCGAAATATTAGAATTAAAATATTATTAGCACTCTAGCATTCTATTATTATATTGATTATTTCCAACGCTACTCTGGGTTAACTTCCATATACTATATTCTCACTTATATAGATAATCTCAACACTTTAATGCAGTAAACGTATTCAATACTTAGTGAGGTCATAAAAATTGATGACATCTAAATCTTTTTCTATTCACCTTCAGAAATATTGATTATACAATTATGCTTTATAGCTGTATTGTAATTGATTACTAAATTAAAATATTAACTAATATATTTTACTATTAATATATTAGACTCTATAAAAGGCTATTCAGAAATTAGATGAATATATATTTTACTTCTAAACTTTAATTTGTGAATCTTATAACTTTAGAATACAACATTTTTATGCAAAAAATTAATAATATATATATTGGATAATAACATTTATAATATAATTATTTTAAAGAATTAAAACAATTATTTAAACTGGCATTAATATTTTACAATTTAGGCTTACAAATAAAATTTCATTAACAATTTCACACTATAGTTTTTAAAATTAGTAATAAATTCATTACAGCTGTAAAATACAAAACTGGAGCAGCTACACGATGTGTCTGTATTTTATGTATAATTCTATGTTATTCATAGACTTATGTGATATCACGCATTTATATATTAAATATTGAATTAAATAATAAATTTATACTGTTACAATAACAGATTTAAAGTATAAATTTGTTATTTAATTAATTAATTCAATATTAAGCGATGGTTATTCACTTCAAAATCCAGTGAAAATCGACCTACTTCTGACCATATTTCAGCTAAAGGCTGCGATCGCATTGACCATCCATTCCCCTACATCCTGACGAAGGGAGCGCCCTGCATACTGCCCTACCTATACGATGGCGTCAAGACCTACGACTGTGTGCGCATCAATGACAAGAGATGGTGCGGCACTACATGTCAAACCCTCAATGGACAGAGGACCTCTCCACTGGTTGAATGCGAGACCACTAGCAGCCTGTCGGTCATTTTCTTTCCCGCCAACAAGAGACCCCTGACACTCATGAGTTCTCGGGCCAACATTCTGAGCAACCTTCCATCGGCCGTTGTAGATCGCAGGTCAGTGGACAATCCCGGCCTATGTTTGAACACCAAAGACTCCGAGTCAAAGGCGCTTCGGGGACACGGCAGCAATATCAACTGGATTCTGGTCGATTTGGGAGTTGATACGGCGCTTCGAGTGGTGCGGCTGTGGCGAGATGAACTACCTCTCAAGGGGGTTCAGATTTGGCTATCGACGCAGCCACCAGAAATCGTGTGGTCAAGAGTGCGAAGAGAAGAGCTGATGATGAACAATTCAGAGAGTATAACATTTTGCGGTGAGGTGGACACTGTCGATAAAAAAGGAAAAGTTTCGTCTGTTACTTGTAGGAAGGTATGTTTCACTGCGATATATATTTTGATGGCAACTCTTGGATTAAATGGAGGAAGATGATAGGATAGTTTTTTATTTAGTATTCAGAAATCTTTCAATTTAAATTTTAAAAGTATTCAATTTTATTTTGTTTTCTATAAAGGATAAATAGGTTTTTTATCAGTTGAATATGTAGCAATATGTGTAACAACTCAGTTATACAATTTAAAGATGAAAATTAATTTAGGGCGCTTTCAATTGTTTGAAAACAAGGCATTACGGTACTAAAATTATTAAGTGGAATAAAACACATGCGGATTACACAAATAGTATGGAAGGGTGTTCGGTCTACTCTAACTAGATTATAATATGTATAGAATAAATTATTAAAACTTTTCAAATATTATACGTATTATAATGTAACTATAATAATGTAAACTATATAAGATAATAAGATCATTATATTAAATTATATTTCTTGAACTCTATATGAAATTATATATTTTAGAATTAAAATAATGTTTGGCAGATACATACTTTATTAGACATTTTTTAATAGAATTTGTTAACGTTAAAAATAATTATTTCTTTAAATTATCTCTTGTTTATAATTTCTATAAGTTAACCCGATGAAGTCTTAATAAATTACTCATATAATTTTCTCATTTATATTTCTTGAGACTAAATCAGATAACACCCTTCAACCGAAGTCGATTATCAGATGTGATTTAAAATATTGTTTTAATTACCAGGTGTATTTAAAACAGTAGATAATATCAAAATTGATATAAAGTCTGTTGGATTATATTCAGTGAATATATGACTGATGTGAGTTTTTATTGTTACAGGGAGTTATTGGACGGTGGGTTCTTATTCAAAAAAGAATTGTGGCATTGAGCCTATGCGAAATTGAATTCTATAAAGACGGTATGCAAATTGATATTATGTATTTATTGTAAATTGATTCTCTTTTTTCTAATAACATAAATGTGGCCAAAAATATCGATTTTTGATGATTAATAATAATTGATACTAAAACAATTAATAAAAAAGTAATATATATGCTATGAAATAAATAGTTACACCATTTTTTCCTTATTCATGAATTTATTTGTCTAACATAAGTGTAAAATATTTTGAATAATTTGAGGGCATTTAAGCGGGATATGTAATGTAACTACAAAATATATATGTTAATTGATCATCATTTTATTCATACGCATGTAAAACATCTTCTAGCGGGTTAAATTTAATTTAATAAAAATTGGTCACTTTGAGCTCTATATATATTTCTTTATTTAACACAAATTTTATTTATTATATATTTTTTTAAATTTTTTAAATAATTTTATTATTATTATTTTTATTTATTTTTAAATTATTATTATTATTATTTTTTTTAAGTTCCTTATCCAGAATTTTATATGCTTGCTATTTTTAATTAAAAAAATGTTTTAATGTAACTTTAGACGAGCAGAGGGTCTGCTACTCTGACAGAAAGCCAACACTGGACTGCCATTGGAAGCAGTCCTTGGTAGATGTCGTGCAGATTGTTAATGGTACTTATGAGACTGTCAGTGCAGATAGCGGGCCTTTCTTTTTCGATCGTGTGCTGTTGGCCGGTACTGACCATTGTGCTTTATGCAGTAAGTGTATTATTTATTAGATGTGATCATCGGTATTGACCAAACCTGTCCAGCAGTTTTTTTTCCAGGTAGGAGGGGAATTTCAATTTGAAATCCCCTTTCCCTCTACCTATTTCCCTCCCCTATCCACTTTTTTCACTTTATTTATCTTTTTCCTCCGCTACCCCCCTTTAAAAAAATATGTCCATTGTACTATTATATCTGCGAACTAATTGGATAATTTATCAGATTTGATGATTTATTTATAAATTAAACTGATATAAAACATATAATTGAGCAATAGTTTTGTCAAGGTGAAAAGATAAATATTACACATTTGAATATTACTAGTATGGTATTTATTCAAAGAATATACATATAAATCATAATATAGTTCATAATATAGTATATACATTGTATACTGAATATAACAATGAAAAGGTTAATTATTGATACCATTACATAATTTTTTATATTAAATTTATTTACTAAGGATTTTCGTGATAATATATTCAGATTAGAAACATATTTTTAAAAAGAAGCCATTGAATCATTTTCGCTATGAAGGCGACATCATAATTTATTCCATGACTGTCTCGTAACCATCACAAGATTATTATTTATAACATATAAATGAATGAATTATTAATTAAATTTTTATTGCAGTTATTGTTCTTGTTTAAATGCTTCATTCAATAATTTAAAAGATTAACATTACCGGCATATTGACCACATATTTCTCTTAATACAGACGGAACCTACACCGTTTACGGGCTGAATTTGACCTCCAACAGCTGGGACCTTTTGTGTTCCTCTACGACCACCCTTACTGACTTCAAAGGCAGACTCAACCACCTACTACACTGCACTCAGCCGGTGTTCACCACAAGACTTCAAATAATCGGCACTAACACGTCCCGTCTGACGCAGGTACTGATCAACAAACTCATCACCCCCGATGTTAGCCCGATTAGGCCGCCGGTGGATGGCAGTGCAATTGCCCTCCTCGAGCAGCTATCGAAGGACTTTCTCAACGTTACCGCACCGGAGGTGGTCACAGAGAGCACAACTCTTGCCACTACAACTATCGGCCCTTCTTATACTCCTCTGTTGACAACAACTCTGGCAATATCGGAGATAGAAGCTGGGAAGACTGGGTCGTATGTTGTCCCTGGAGTGATGGGGGGTTTGCATCAGAAAGCCTCCCGGGAGAGGGGATCTTCTTCAGCTTTCCGCGCAGCTCCCACCATTATCCTGCTGGTTGTGTTTGGAACCATGTCCCGTTTAATCTTGTAATCGAATTAATTATGTTAAAACATGATTTTATAATATTTTGTTAATAAGTTCTGTTTTAAATACTGTGTTTGTTAATATATTTCATAACTTGTTTGTTAATAATATATATTTAATAAATCGTTTTTTAATACATTCAATGCATTTTATCTACTATACTAAGTAAATGATATCATTGTTAATTAGAAAAATAAATTCTGAAATTTTACTAATGAAGAAATATAATTACTATCTATTTAAACAAAACCGATAGTGGTTCCAAATGTTCCTAATATTTTTTACCCAATTTTCTAATGCCAGTTGTTCCCGGCGCCTTCCTTTTTGTTCTTTCAGACTGCCAAATGCATATAGTTTTTAGGTATACATTTAGTAACTGTACTAACTATAGTAAATTTAGGCTAAATTTCTAGTAACTATACTTTTGCAGCCATAACCATATTTTTAATCTTTTCAATGTTCTATCAACAAAATCAAATGTAAAATAAAATTTGTTCTGTATAGATTTTTTTCATTGGAATTTTTAAATGCGCAATTACCGAAGTTAAACCGAAACGTTTAGAAACTTTCGTGGCCGACTCATATACATGGGTAGGAATGTTACGAAATATTGGAAAGGACAAATTGGCCCACTAATCATGGTACCTGCCTGCGATATAACACAGTTTAGATAAAGTTTAGACTATAACTTTTCAATACCAGTATTGTTTTTTCCATTACACTCGTTGTGATTAAGATATTGACTTAATTTTGAAATAAATTTTACCCTCCTTTGTTAATACTTTTTTAAACTTTCGCTTTCACACTTTTTTTTCATATATAGTTAAAACCATAGAGATAAAAGATAATACAGATAAACAATTATATGTCTGGTTAAAACACTGTTATAACTCATAACTGTTCTACCAGATATACAGAGTAATAAAATAATAAATCCAAAGAGCTTATTTGCTGCCTGTTATGAACGTTATGGTACAAATGTCGCTCTGGCACCTCAACGAATTCATACTTTTTACTTTTACTATATATATTGACAACTGACACTTTCACCGCATCGTGACCATAACCGATTATATATTATTCAATTTCAATTTTTTAGAATTTTTACAATTATACTGACTAAATTCAAATTATGGTCAAAATGGATTTTACCATTTTTTGACCATGATGGAAAGCACCTCATTCTTGGTATAGTAACGTAGTGCATAGAAAAGATTCCTGCAATATATATGAGGGTTAAGAACTCTTCCAAATAACTCTCTATTTGTTAATATGGAATACGTGATAGGTCAACTCTGTTTTACTGTGAAGCGAACTCTTGATTCTTTGATGAGGTATCTTTATTTTCATCATCTATTACAGTACGGTTATAAATAATTTGGTTGACACGGTAGCTAGCTATGTATCTTAGACAATAACCTCATTTGAAAATAATTAGAATTAGTAACTAGATGAAAACATATGTAATGTTAAACATATCCATAGAAACCTTTTATTGCCTATAATTAATCTAACAAGTAAATTTTGTATGTGTTTCCGATTACACTATATATATATATCCACATCTCTGAAAGTATTTATGTATAAATGAACGCCATTAAATATACAATAGATCATTCATAGTGCTTTGGGATTATTTCGTATACCTTACGTCAATGAAATGCATTTTTAAAAACTCTAAATTATTTATTACGTTCAATGTACAATTAACCCATGCGGCTTCATTGTTGTGATAGAACTAAACAAATTAAGAATATTTTCTAGAAATTAAGAATACTTATTGTAACTAACAAACTAACAACTGAATATAGCAAATTACCACATTCTATTTCTTTCCTCAACACCACCACAAAACAAAATTAATATAGAAAAAACCATCTTATTAATAACTGGTAAATAGAAACAAAATATTGTAATAATATCAGGAAGAACAGAACTCATGCGTCAAAATATTTTTATATAATGGCTCATACGTGATGCATGAATCCAAAAATGTTTCTAACCAACAAACAAATGACTAATATTTTAATGAAATAATTAATTTAAAGTATGATGTCCTAAAACCAAATCGACTGTATTCCAAAAAAAAGACGTAAATGACCTTTTAGAGGAAGACATCAAAATTATTTTCAAAAAAATCCAGCCCTTAAAAACGAATGTTAAAAATTCCGCCAAAATAGGTGATTATGTGTATTTAATTTACGAAGGGGACAAGATCGATATAATTATAATGTAAATCTACTATTTTACTCAAGGTTTTGAACTTGGGTTAAACGTATATAGTATATTTTGAAAATTTGTCATCGTGAAACATGTTTACATAAATATGTATATATATATTAAAAATTCGGCACTGACTAGTATGCTTATGTCTCTTGTTTGTATATTGAGATACAATTAAACACCATGTATTGTATCTGAAGTAGATAGATTTTTTTTTATTTTAATGTTATACATTTTAATATAATAGAATACATTTAAAATATACAAGTTATTTGAGTACCTAGTGTAAAATTGGATCTTTCAATGAGTTGCTCCATGATGACATTAATGCGCCCTTATTCTTTTATACAACAATCCTTATATATATAGTATATATATAGTATATATATATATATATATATGTATATTATATATACAGTAAATAAAAACAGTGTTTTTAAGTATATGCGTTAATTTATTGTCTTCTTCATAGGGATCATTTTACATGGCGCCCCTGAACGTTTTTCGGGTGATTGAGATTGGATGATAGTGCCTTTTATACTATACTGGAATTATTACAATACAATATATTAGAATGAAAAATGATGTCAAACGATATGCTCGATGTAACAATTCTATTTAAGGATTCTTTGCATTAAAAGTTAATAATTCCAATATATTACATATAAAGCTATAACAAAACAAAATAAGAAATCGCCACTCAAATGGACCGCTCCATTTCCGTTACCATTTTTAACACGGATTACATCGGATCTATCAAATGCGGATCGTAGTATCAATTCGTGTTTGATTTGGCCATAAATGTTACTTGCTGCACAGCCATACACGCCCGACTTAAACGGACAATTGGAGTAGGCCAGTTCAACAAACGCTTTCTTAGGGTCATCAATGTAATTAGTCGATTTACACAATGTTCCATTTGGTAAAAGGATTTCGATCGATGTTGGTGAACCATGGATTCGACAATTGATCGAGACGTATTCACCCTTCTTGACTGAAAGAGTTGATGGGCCAGCGTCCGATTCAATTTCAACACTGTCAACAAGGAATGTAACCGTTAGATTTCGCATTATTCTAATGTATTTAACGGCGTCGATTTTATACTGAGGGTTCCCGTTGGGCATCACAGAAATATTGTATAGGCCCTCGAAATCGGCACTGAGTACTTTGCGAGAGATAGATTTTCCAATAGCGAATAACTTGTAAAATGGTTCCTTGGACGATTTCTTGTTGTACCAACGAAAGTCGCTATTACTGAGAATCGGAGTAGATTTGGACAGCTGGGGAATCACCAGGAAAGCTTCCAATGTTACAGTATCTCCAATGTTTGGATCTGCCGGTGTTACTGTATAATCGACACCCGCAATTTCGGTTGAATAATCTTGACAGACACATGTTTTCAGACCGAAAATAAATAGATAAATACTTATTGAAATAGTAAGACAATGTCTTGGGGGTGACATTCCGTATATATCTGGGCTAACTGATCATTTATATATTGTTCAATCTGGTACGTTAACGGCCGGTGCATATATACTATCTTGTGTACTAAAATGTTGCATCTAATATAATCGGTATGTAATACGCACGATAGTGTTGCATATTACGACAGATCAAGTATTGTACATCCATAGAGCATAACCCAATAGGAGACACATCATCATTTATGCAATAATGCGGTCACCCTTACGCTCTCTCGTATATAGCCTATATACACAGATTATAAATTTGCTCAACACTTTTCTGAGACTGCAAATCTCAGTTAGTGTCTACTGAATATTCTTTATTATTATACAGTTAGCATATTTTAAAGCTATACATTTTGTAGGTTAAACCGACAACTACTTAAAGCGCTCTTATAAATTTCACCGTGCTGTGCTATGGGTCATATAATTATGTTTTGACATAACTATGAGATAATATAGTGACCATATAGTATGTTATATAAGTTTGTTTAGGTACCTATAATATATCAGATAGGCAATATATGGTTTGATACCTTTTTGTATTATTAAATAATTCCTATATAACATATCCGTATAATTTTTAAAGAGTATATTTAAATAAAAACAAGTTAAGCAATAAAACAAATCAGTGTTCATGATACAACATTATAGTTATACAGCTACAATATCAATACGAATGGATCGCGTAGCTGTATGGTTATTATTGAATTTTAATTTAACGTTATTATATGACAATGTGAGCTTAATTCATTTGATTTATAAAATGGAAAAGCGTATAAAGCCGACCATACACGAGGCGATAAAACGAAAAACTGGCGACTGGAATTTGAGTTGCCGACTCGAATCGCCAAATGCCATACACGCAGTCTACCGACTAGTGTTCAATCACCAGTCTCTATTTTCCACACACGTATCGATTGGCGATTGCCAGCTTATTTTAATTTCATTATAATATTAAATATCGCTATCATAATATTAAATTCATTCTCGTTGATTATTGTTTCATTATTTATATCATTATATATCACCCATTCATTATTCAATGCCTCCTGTGTTATCGAAACATAAAAAGGTGGCAATTGCTATTATTGAAAGTGAAAGTCAAGAAAATATTGGATGAAAGAATGGCTAAAAAGAAGACCAAGCAGTTGTCATATGAACATATTACGGGAACTATCAGTTGAGGATTTCAAAAATTATTTGCGAATGACTAGTGAGTTTTTTGACTATGCAAAAGCATAGTAAACTTTTAATAAAACACTATAATGTATATTAAACGTTTAATTAAAAACAATGCAATGTAGGTAGTAGCTAATTTATAAATCAATCAATACCAAGAAATAGAGAGCTGTTCACGATTAGGTGTTCATGATTTTATTGGCTACTAGCACTCAGTCGCTCTCTCAATATTCAATTTCAGTCTGCCGATTCAAGTTGATAATCGCTTTACTACAATACACAGGGAGACTGGCGACTGAAAACTCAAGTATTCAATCGCCAATCGTCCCGTATTTGGATAAGCAGCGGCCGACTGATTTGGCAACTCAAGTTCCAGTCTCCAGTGTATCGCCTCATGTATGGTCGGCTTAATAAGCGTTCTACATTACATTTTATTGTTCTATATTGAAATTTAATGTTGTACGCTTTTAAATTGTATTGTTTATTTAAATAAAGTTATTATCGGATACTTCTATATGACTTTATGTAGATTTGAAATATGCATTATAGGAATACTGTTCAAATTCGACAATAATAATCTATATAAAAAGATAACATTGGTATTTTTGTTTCTGTAAAAATGGTTAAATATTTCGAATATAAATCTGCTTGTTATAGAAAAAGGAATTTAATTTGAAAAAAGTTATATGAAAACAATTTCTATAGTTAATGGACATTTTGCGGCTTTACCATATATTTAAACAAGTGTATATACATCAAGCATCAAGAAAATCAAGCAATCCTACCACATAATTTTTCATAATCAAAATTTCCCTATTGTTGCTTCCATAATTAAAATTAATATATTGTAATATGTTTATGTACAACATAATCGCATCAATGATGTATTAATTTCATGCTGTATTTGTATTAGAGTATGCGAGAAATCTACTGAATATATAATAAGACAGCCGAAAGTGAAATTACGCAACATACTTATGAGGCGGATACAATTTTTAAATTGAGATAAAATTGACTAAAATTACTCACAATATGTGGAATTTAAATGTTATAGTACCTAGTAACCTATAGCGAATTCGCTAGAAATAAAAACACAAAACAGTAATTGATAAAAACACATTTTAATTAAATGAAATTTCTATCTCCTCTTGAGAGGTTTGATAGTTTACATTAATAAATACACACAACTAACCAACAAAGAGGTGATATATGTTAGAAGTGAATAGAATAGAAAGAAAGAATTAACTAAGAATGAATACACAGAAAGTATGGAAATATTTTCTGGTAATATCCAATAATCATAGTAATACTTATAACTATTTTTTATAAATGCTTATTTAAGTGGGGTTATCACCCTGCTATGTCATACCTTAATACCGCATACAAAATTGCGTCAAAGTATTACAAAAAACTAACTGAATTGCCCATAAAATTAATAACATAACAAACAATACGATAACTACAATGTACATTTCACTGGATATCTACAAGGGATTCGATATGTCAAGTGACTATGTTATCCGATAAATAGAGAAAAAACTGTTTCACAATCGTGGATTCAAATGTCGAGATAAAGAATTCGACAGGTTCATCACGATGTACAAACATATATACAACTCGACGTGCCTATGTATAATAAATTATAAATATGTGGTGGTGTAAGAAATGATTAATTGATCAATCACTGGTGGCTACACCGCTGTAGGAAGCTCATCAACTGATAAATTAAAATGAACAACACTCGCCAAAATTGTTTATAAATGAATTGACAATCAAAATTTTAATTTCTAACAACCCCCTCAGCATCGGCCCTATAAGGAAGATTCACTCAAGTTCACTATAAGACACCAGTTCTCGATTGGTTGTGATCGATCTATCGTCGTCATGACTACCATTACCACCACCAGCAGTCTCAGCGGACTCATCCTTGATATCCCGTGATGAGTCTTGTTGTTGTCTTCTCTCACCCGTTGTCACTCCTCTGTTGTTACGAGGTGTGCCCCAACTTGACCGGTTCTTGGCTAAAATATAAAATAAATAAATAATTCATATTATATCTATTAAAACAACAACTATCTAATCCTACGGCAGTGGGATTGTTAGCTCAATGTTCTAAAAATAGAACACAGCGTCAACCTACAGCAGGTAGG
>JAUZND010024896.1:0-24340 GCA_034780555.1 Coelogynopora nodosa | reverse complement strand
AAGAGAATGATATTTCAATGTTTTTACATAAGTTACTGCATATTCATAACCAGGAATAACTATGAACACGCCTATTTATATAAAATTATTAATTTCGTCGCACGGCGTCGCAAAAAAAGTTGAAATATTTCAACTTCAATTTGCCGCGTCGCGTCGCGCTTGGTGGGCGCTAGTTCATTGAAAAGTATGTATTTCAACTTTTTGCGGAGTTTCGCGTCGCGTCGCGTCGCGCTTGGTGGGCACAGGCCTTAAGAGTTAAATGGAAGATGAATATATTAAATAGAAAGATGGCAAATGAATTGAAAAATGTTTTCGTTGAAACAGATAAAACTTGAATAGTAAGTTATGGTATTCATTTTCCAAATAGAAAATATCACTTCAGTATACTTTTAACTATTGCTAATTTTATATAAATCGATATATAATTATGTATGAATTTATTTATTTATATATAAATATTTTAATGTATATAGTTAATAATAAAAATTTATTTAATTATTAAAAACTATTTTTTTACATTATATAAACATATATTATAGATTTAACTTTAAAAACAAGTTTAAGATTGTATCATTTTATAATATTTAATGTCTTTTAAAATCAACGTTTTAATGGAATTAATATGATGTTTAATTTTTTATTAAAAATATGATGAAAAAATTAAACACAACCTTTTATAATCTGTATGACCATATTATGAACTATGATTATAATAATTTAAAACATTTGAATGCGATTATGTCTAACGTATTGTCTTATAAAATATGGCGATAAAAATGTTTGAAAAGAATTCCATTTTCTTAATTTGATTTGGTTTCTTTCTTTTCTTTTCAATTTAATTTAATATATCTCATTTACATAATTAAATATTTTTATACAAGGACTAAGTTAGATACATTGATTGGAAATAAAATAAAAAAAATTTCATGACTTTAATTTCAGGGTTATAGTTTACAAAGCTAAATACGAAGAACTCATTACAAAAAATATTTAATGGAGTAATCCAAAGCTTACTCAGATTTGTTTATTATTTATATATATATTCAATTCCTTAATCTGTGTTATTTACTATCGGACATTAAATACTTAAATCATCCCAGGTATAATATCTCATAGTTGACAAAAGACAAGCGAAATTTATTTTCAAATTGTAATGTTGAAAGTAAAACAAATTTGAAAAAATAATGAAATCAAATGTTGTGTTTTTTGTGTTTTTTTGAATTTTTCTTCGATTTTTTTGTAATCTTAATATTTAAAATTATAATTATTTTTAATCAATTTTTTGTCCTGACTAAAATATAAATTTCGATTAGCATTTGATTTATACATAATGCAAATATTGCACTTCCATTATTATTTCTGTTGCATATTATAACATAACATAACATAATATAATAATAACATTATCGAGTTGTTCAAATTTATTAATTAATGTTATTTTTTTATTTTATATTAATTTATTAATTTTCTAGAGATCAATGGGTTTGCTCAATTATTGATTTGGTGTATTATTTTATATTTATTTTAACAACTGATCTCTCACTATCTATTGGAAAGCATATGGAATCTATTGATCTGCAATAACGTGTGTGTTTTACAAGACATTTTACAAATATATACCCTAATTAATAGATAGCCATCGATCTCTTGTCAATCTCTGCCACAATTGAGTTTTCTTTGTGTGTCACATATATTCGGAGAGATAGGTAAGGTAGAAGGGTGACACTAAGAGAGCGAGAATTTTAGGAAGTGGAGATTATTTGGATTACTAATAAAGCCTTTTCTTTTCGAGCACACTCCTTGGCAGTCGTTGCGCACCGCATGCAGTCTCAGACTATAAGAAAGCCGTCCCCTCTGTCCTGATCCAAAGTAGGCATTTTATATTAATGCAGATTGTCCGGTTAGGCGTAAAATTATAGTTGACAGTTTGGCTATTTCCATTTCTCGCGGAATGCATTTTTCATTTATTTCTAGATGGTGATGACTATATCAAAAATGTAATTGACTATATTAACAACGACGCCAACGACTTTACTGAAATCTATGTTGGGAAGAGTGTGAGTGTGTATATATACGTAAAATTGACCTACTAAAATTGATTAACAAGTAAAAGAGAGGATGTGTTACAAGTAATCTAAGGCGGTATGATTTCAATGAAATGCAAACTTATCGCAAAACAAAGCTGATGATGCAACAATATACGATTTCCTGAATTATTCAAAAAAAGAGTTATGCCAAGGAGAATAATTTTCTAGATGTCGAAAAATATGTTATCGTATTGTTGTTGATCATATTGATCATATATAAGATGTATAATCCATCAAGGGGTGATTTCTCTTCGATGGGTCAACATCAGTATTAAAATGATAAAATTAATGTAACTGACAAAAGAGTAAAAGTCGGCTGTAAAATATAAAGACAAAAGCTGGCATAACCTTCTTATCTTAAAAGACCGTTTTCTCCTTCAGAGCTAACCAAGTAGTCTTCAATATTTATATATAGCATATATCTAATGCCAACATCAACATCTAATATTAAACCTTTTTCGATACCCCCCTACATACACCTTTCAATTGAAAATGTTAGATGCCACATCTGACAACTATACTGAAATTTGATTGTAAAACACAAATATCATGCAAATTTTGAAGATAATTTAGAATTATTATACACATGATCTTTATTACTACTAGTATTTAATTAAATTCTTATTTAGCAAGATACATTTCAATAAAAAAGTGAATATTGATTAAACATTGTCAACAAAACTGAATTGAAAGTATTTCTCAATAAATATAATATTGATTATACTTAAATAACGAGAATAAATAATTTTTATTAAGCAGCATATTTAAGTGAAATTAAATAATTTAAAAAATATATTTTAAAAAATGCCAACATCTGCAACTTTTCAGATGTCTTACATATATCGACACTTCACACGTCCTCATGAGAGATAACCATAAAAAGTGCGTGTTTCGTCGAAATATATGACATTTGCAAATTTGCTAATTTTGGCTATCTTACTTACTTATATATATATACACTTTATTTTACATAAACATAATGATATAGGCAAGACCAGATGCACGCAAAGAGTCTGATCAAAAAATTGATTATTACTGTAAAAATGTATTAAATGCGTAATTGGATATAAATTTGGGTGAAATTGCGTTTAAAGGGTAAAAAAGTAATAATTGCTATGAAATGTTGTATATATTATTTTCCAGTAAATTATTATCTGTTATCGCATTAATGAACTAAGTTTTAATAAGTCCAAAAAATTGTACAAAAAGCAAACCGTTGACATCTAGCTGCGAACAATATATTTTCAATAAGTTATATTAATTTTTAACGATAAGTTTATCTAAAGATTATAATGTACTAAATATTCTTTTGACCATGTTATTAGGTAAATAAATCGCAAATTATAGTTGAACACTTTGTGTTGTCAGCTTTCTTTATTTACAATTGTTTTATTTACGGGTTAAATAACACAATTAAAAACACGATTGAACTATTAAGATGCAATATTAAATAATAATATTACGGAAAAAATCTAAAATATAATTTAAGAGTAGTTTCTCCAAAAATAAAAAATGTTGACCAATTGAAGGTTTTACAGCATCAATACAATCACTGTTTAGAATTTAAAATTTATACAAAAAAACGAACTTTTAATAAATGAATCTTTCTAAGATTTTGCTTAGGACTTTATTGAATACTGTTTTTTTACCAGAATTGGCTTTGCTTGTTAGTTAAACAAAATAACAAAAAAAGATTAATTGCAAATATATCATTTATTTATATTATCTATAGATGTATATCTATAAATAATACCAATTATTTATCTATACAAAACGTATTTCTAAATTCTATTTTATTTTATTAGACAGTTAGGCTACATCATACCTTCATTTTGTTTCATTTACATATCGATTAGAAATATATTTAACTAGCTTTATTGCAGGTTTTCGTTGCTGTTATATTTTTCTTATCTTTGATGTGGACCTAATAAATGCACATTAATTCATAAGTCGGTTGATTTATTTAATTATTAATTAATTAATTCAATATATCGATAATTGATAAAATAAATTCATTTGAACGTTAAATATGCGAAGAACAAAATCACACATTAATGCAAGACAATTAATTTATTTGAACATGAAAGAATAACATGAGAACTTATAAAGGTACCGTCGTAGAAGTTACTTGAAAAGTATATAAAATAATACAGCCTGTAGGCCTATCCATTTAAAAACGTAATGCTCTTGAGAATAAAAAAAATATCCAAAAATGCAACCTTTTTATAATTATGCTACTAAAGTATGAATGATACTTAATAATAGTAAATTTTTATATTGAAATTGTAAATTGAAATTGTTATTAAGCCTCGTGAATTATGTTAAGCTTTATCAAGCAAGCTGAATATCATATTTTTCAATATCAACGTGGTTTTCTAACCCTTTTCATTACATTATTCAGTGATTGTATAGAACTAACGATTTTTTAAGAGATATCAAAAAATTATAATTCAAATTTTTAAGGCTTCTTTATATAGTTTCCCCCTTACATTCAAAAAAATCAAAATTATTAAGTAAATAAATTTTTTTTTAAAATAAATAATAATAATAATTTTTTTTAATTTTTTTAAATTTCAAAATTTCTCTTTTTCCACAGAGTTATAAAATCGATATGGTTAACTTTAATTGGCTGTGTGAATTCGTGCGGCGGCAAAGATATCGCCGACAGGATTTGTTTGATGTTGTATTAAATTAAATAAGTGCCCATAACCCCATTGTGAATTTTGTTTTGCTTATTTAATTTATGTAGATTATAGTCGTGTTTTATTATAATATTTTTTTATTATTTATATTGTTTATTTAAATCATGACATTTGATATTGTTGAACGATACAATTGAAATGATATAATATTTCAATGAAAACGGCAAAATTGCATAAGGAAAAATTATTTGGAGAAAATGTAAATAGGTTTATCCTAAATTTCAATTATAACGCGTTTGTTATCTCTGACAAGTTTACTTTTATTTATACATACAAAATTAAATGAATTAAATTAGTATCTATTTTGCATATTCAAATAATATATATTCCAACACTATCACTGATAAAAGCATATTAAAAAATTACTTGTTGCTTTTACGTAAGAGTGATTTGTGTCCACCTTGTTAGTAAAATTAAAATTAAGTCAGCTCCTTTTGCTTAGCTTTCCCTTACACTGAGGCTCCATTCTTGAAAATTGAGTTATAACATAGATTTTGAAATGTACAAACAAATATCGTGTGTCAAGTATATAATTTAATGTATCAAATTTCACGGCTTTGTTTTATATTTAGGAAAGCATATATCAGTTATGCGCTTCCCATGCATGATAATAGCGCTTTTGTGAGCTTATCTATCAACTTAAATATCAACCTTGACTGAAAAGGAATTACATGTTGAATTCGAGTGGACAGTTTGAATGCTGCTGATCATACATTAATACGTAATTGTACAATATTGTTTTTTACATAACTAAAAACCTTTAGCAATGAAAATGCCACAGCGACCATATAGAGAAGAGATTTGTTGCAAATCTTTAAATTATGTTTTGTATTTAAGAAAATAACAATATTGAGCGTTATATCGAACAGAGTGACGATTTTTAGAAATCAAATAACGAAATGAATATGTTTTAATTACTTTGGTTTAGACAAAGAGTAGAAAATCTATCAATTATTTTAACGACAAAACGTTATTTCATGTGATACAACGTTACTTCATGTGACACAACGTTACTTCATGTGACACAGCGTTACTTTATGTGCCACAACGTTACTTCATGTGACACAACGTTACTTCATTTGACAGAGCGTTACTTCATGTGACAACGTTACTTCATGTGACAACGTTACTTCATGTGACACAGCGTTACTTCATGTGACACAACGTTACTTCATGTGACAACGTTACTTCATGTGACACAACGTTACTTCATTTGACACAGCGTTACTTCATGTGACAACGTTACTTCATGTGACACAACGTTACTTCATGTGACACACGTTATTTCATGTGACACAACGTTACTTCATGTGACAACGTTACTTCATGTGACACACGTTATTTCATGTGATACAAACTTACTTCATGTGACACAACGTTACTTCATGTGACACAACGTTACTTCATGTGACAACGTTACTTCATGTGACACAACGTTACTTCATGTGACAACGTTACTTTATGTGACACAACGTTACTTCATGTGACACACGTTATTTCATGTGACACAACGTTACTTCAAGCGACGAAACTTTTGTGTTACATTGCTCGCCTTCATAAAATCCCAATTAAAAAAATAGATTACTTAAGTGATATTTTTAGACTGAGAAATTATAGTGCAAAATTAAATTTCTTAGACAACATCGCAATTTAAGATATATGTTTGAGTAAAGTATAGTTCGAAAGGCTTGGGTTGATTTTTTTATACAAAATTTAGGTTTCTATGTTATTTTAATTATCTACAATTTCAATAATTTCAGTTACTATGAAAATGTGAGTTCGGTGGACGATGTTATATAGTTGTCTTTAGAGTCATTGATAGTAATTAAAAGCAACTGAGAAGTTTAAAAATAATCTATTGAAAATCACAAAAACATAGAAACTTGACGATTGCAGAAATCGTATTATTGACATGGAAATTTAACTATAATTATGATTTAAATAAGACATAAAGTTAAGGATAAGGATTGGAATAAATTTAAGGATAAGGACTAACAATGGTCAAACATTGATAAACTAAAAATCGATTATGAACGGATCGTTGACAAATAATTGTTTTCCCTTAAAAAATTAAATAATAGACATTTTTATAAATATGTCAGGTATATATTCTTGAAAGTAAAGCGATTATGCAACGAAATTTGATATGCATAGTTTGCACGGTGTATATGAATAAACAGAATTTGTAAACATTCTGCAAATATACACCAACAAATCAATTATAAACTCCGGTGTATATATTTTGTAAGGATATTTAAAAGATTCAAAAGTAGAATAAATACATCATTAGCAAATGAAACTTTGAAATAAACTGAAATTCAGTGCATTGATTCATCTACGAAAATCTACAAATGACATGTCCTGAATGCAGAGATTACTTACATATACTACTGGAATGAATAAATGACATAACTATTTAGTGATAGATGTCTACATATGCTTTTAGTCTTCATTTTGTTATTGATTATATTTTACTGTATTAGTGATTCGATTAAATGTGGAATTTGTAGGTTTTAAAGAATACCCGGATTTTTATAACTTTATAATCGATATTTGTAGATTGATCTTTAGTTGATATTTTGTTCTAAATCATTCACAAAAAATGGCATTATAGTTCTAATAAGGGTTGAAAACGCTAAAACATAGCTATTCGTTATTTATTAATATGTATTCAATTTTTTGTAACTATATAAATATGTAGCTTATATATCCATTGAAATGGTAAACTGTTTACATACAAAAACATGTATATATCCAAACTTCATATCAAGTAATCATATGTAATGACTATCTTCCTGTAATGTTCAGCACCTGCCCAGTTATTAATGCACTTGTGATGCCATCTTTTTTCGTGTAGCATATACTATGAAGGAACCTAATGGCGTAAAAATAACTTAAAATGAACAAAAAAAGGCTTTTTTGGACATTATTAAAAAATTACTCTGTGTAATAAAGCATTTAAGGTTTTGAGGCTGAAACATTCATTTATCACTTCAATCTTTGCATACTTTTAGCTAATTGTCTGGTTTTGTACTTTGATAATTATTATGATGTTATTCATTATCACTTTATTATTTTGTCATTTAATAAAAGGTCTTTTAAAAATCGACAGTTAAACAAACATCTGATTAGAGAACAAATTATATACATATGTTTAGAATAGCATCGAAAAAGTTACGTCATAATATAGTTATTCGTTAGAGAGAATATTTAGGTTAAATGATGATGTGTAAGTTTGAATCCCCCCTCCCTTCCATCTAAAAGCGCACAGCTTGATTAAATATCAAAAACACAGAATAATAAAACCACACAAAACTTTTACGACGAATATATTATGTAAACTTTTTAACATTATTATCTTTCACTTGTCTTAATTTATAATACATTTTTGTAAATCAGACAAATTGCAAATATGTGCAAAACACCCCCCTATAATTTCACAATAATTTCGAAACAGGTTTGTTAAAAGAATTTCAAAATTTAATTTCAAGAAAATCAATAACTTTAAAAGACGTGGAACTAATCCGCTAACATTTTGTAAATTCATAACACGTGTAAATAGGTATTGTATAAAATGTACAGTTAATGTGTGCAAAGTATAATATAACACTATTGGCGGCTTAGTTTCAAAGAGGGAATGTTGGTGGGGTGATCCAACACAATTTTTGATGAACTCAGAAGCCGGGCAAGCTGGACAGTGCGAGATTTCCAAGAATTATTTATCACCTTAAAAGTATAAAAAGCACCTTATTGGCTTCAAACAGTATAACAGTACAAATACTGTAACGGACAAAAATCGTGATATACCGGTTCACAGTTAATGGAAAGAATAAAAACGTAGAGAGAAATTATCTCTTCACTATTATTTCACAGACACCTTTTAATTATTGTGATTATTTTACACTGTGCTTTGGTTCATGTATAAATTCAACACAATCATATTTTCACAAAATAATTTATTTTAATTTTTTATAATACCACATAACATCACAGAAGTGCCACTGTCCTCCTTCCCTCATAAAATGCCCTCCCGTTCGTTTATTCACTCCTCCCAATTACAGATATCTCGCCGTCTGCCACCCCATGAAACGCTTTCTCAACCTCTGGCGCGCCAAACTCATCATCATATTCATCTGGGTGTTCGCCACCTCAGTCATGAGCCCCTGGGCCATCTTCTACCGGGTCATGGTTGACCCCGCGGACAACAAAACTCTCGTCTGCTACGAGGACTGGCCCAACCCCGCCTATCAGCCCATCTACTTCCTGGCCGTCCTCTCGGTCATCCTCTACGGGGTGCCGCTGCTCTTCATCACCGCCTGCTACACGGCCATCGCGCTGCGGGTCTGGCGCCGCATTGGCGGGAACAAGAACGGCTCGGGGCCCATGCTCAACTCGGTCGGCGGGATGGACCGCAGCAAGACCATCCGGGTGGTCAAGATGTTGGTCGTGGTTGTCGGCCTGTTCGCCCTCTCCTGGCTGCCGCTCTACTCCCTCTTCAATGTGATCAACTTTACGGGCGACAAGATCCCGGCTCGTGCGCTGGACATCATCATCGTGTACATGATCCCCATGAGTCAGATGCTGGGAGTGTCCAACAGCTGTGTCAACCCCTGGATTTACTGCCTCTACTCGAAGAACTATCGAGACGGCTTCAAGAACGCCATCCTCTGCCGCTGCTCAGCCCTGGAGCGGTCGGCGATTGGCCGGAGTATTCTCAATGACCAGAGCCAGTACGGTCGGGTGGAGATGAACGATATGACGAAGTTTGAGGCGCGCGATAAGAAGGCGGCTGCCGCATTGTCGACGACGTGTCAGGACTGTCGTACACCATCCACGGCAACTTTACCCGCTACAAGAACATTGGGCTCATCTAACAACTCTCCGTGCAATGATCGACAAATTATCAGTGAAAAGGAGAGTAGTGTATAACAGGGTTTCTGGCTGTTGCCATGAATGCTATTTTAATGCTATAGGCCTACTCGACTGCATTTTTCTATTTTGTAATGTAGTGTGTATGTATATGCATTTGTTCTTTGTGTGGCGAGAAAATAGTCAATCGATAATTTTGAATAATTTCTCAAACAGTCCACAACAGTCAACTGCCCATAAATTAAATCAAAGGTTAAAATATTATCATATTCTTCTAAATCTATTATTTGTGATTGCACTTTTAAATGTAATATTATGTTATTATTATTTACAGATTTTAACCAACTGATCGTAATCCGCCCTTTTGAAATTTTATTGTAAAAACGTAGAAACGACTGCTGAAATTGTGTGGATGGAAACGAGGTAAAGACAAATAATTCTGATTCCACTTAAAATTTGACTTTACCTTTCAATACTATAGGTAAAATATCTAACTTTATACATACATATTATAGTATTTAAAGTTCGTCAAATTATTTATTTAAAACTTAAGTAAGACCTTTGGGAAATTACGGAAGCAAATTCGTGCATTGAACCACCCGACAAACTCCCCCGTTATTGCATAACTTTATTATTACAAATTCAGTACCAAAGTTAATAATGAATAAAAAATGTAAAAAAAATAGATTTAAAGTTGTTTCATTATAATTAAGCGAATGAAGTTGCAAGAAAATTAATGATTGTGAATAACACAAACTTATATTTAGTGATGACATTGATTTGTTAAACATAATTATATTTAATAGTAATATTTTGTTTATGTATGGCTAGTATGTTTTAATTGTGAACTTCGGCATAATGACGGCAAAATGACTGATGATGCCTTTATTGTGCAAAAAAATATTACTGTTTAAGTATATTATATTATATTATATTGGGCTTTCAAGCTCATTGTTGCATTGATCAAAGGTTTTGATCAAGAGATTTGAGACTCTGCTGAGAATCTCTAAACAATTACAGACAGGCAAATCATCAAGAAATAATGTGCAATATATTATGATATATCTCAGTGCATAATGATACTAATAATTATATGCTAGGCCAACTAATAATTTATTGTTTGCTATATGTTTTCGCTTCTAATTAATTGTAACTGCCAGCTTATAGAAAGAGTAATTTATTGATCAAATATCCTTGATATTAATTAAGACTACAAAGCCGATACGGTTATTTAGCATTTTCTCAGTAATAATTCCATTTGAAAAAGGTTTCAAATATTTCATAATTAAAAGTTTACAATTTGTATTACTTGAAATAATTATGAACAAATATTTGTGATAGGAATAATTTATTTCATCAATAAATTACTTCATAGGCTTTACAACAATCTATTTGGCAATATTCAGAAATTAAGATGTCAAGATTTTTCTAAAGTTGTTGCATTATGACCAATTGGACTACATTTTGTCCACCAAATATGTGCATTGTAGAAGACCATCAGACGGCAACAATGTATCTAAAATGATCCACACGGTCACACATTATTTAAAAGTTGTTTTCTGACATACATATCGACCTCCCATGTGCATTAAGTTGAAATATATTTTGTTTTTGATGCTATTGACTCTACTGAAAAGATAGATAGAGAGAGTGCATCCTCTATATACAATTGAAACCACATGGTGAATATGTGTATCTTATCTAGCTCATATACATGTCATTGTGTTACAGCATAACACGTTTTATTGTTGCACTATCTTGCAATGCATGTAATTCGTAACATTATTCATAAAACAATTCCAGAAATTTCTCCTAAACCAGTGGACGCTAACAGTGATTATTTTAGCACGCTGGGAACAATTTTCAACATGTCGTTGTCAACTTATTGCGAGAGTATAAAAATATAGTTCTAATGATTTGTCGGCCTATTTCTTTGAATTTCTTGTACTTCTAATATTGAAAAAGTGCGCAGGTGACGCAGGCAAAATGTCTAGAAAATGTTAGCCATCAAGTTTAAATAGATAATAAATATAACAGGAACATAAGGGGGTGTTCATTTAGTTACTATATCGTTCAATTTTTATAAATCGATATTTTTCTTAACGTGTTCTCATTGCATACGTAATGAGTCATCATACAACATATATATTATTAATAAATAAAGTACCTATATTTACACCCCAATTTTGAAAATCACAAATTACTCTCCAACGTTTAAGGGGGAAAATGTCCATTGCACGTTTTTAGGGGAAGGGGAAAATGATAAAGGGATGTATAATTAAACACAAGTTTATTACTATAATATATATATATATATATACATGTAGATGTATCGATTTTAATATCTTGACACGAATGAATAATTTCAATTAAAATTTAATACATTTGTTTCAAACCATTACTTTTATATGCACCTACAAGTTGCATACAGTTTAAATTAAATTCACAGTTTATAGTAAACAGTTATATATACAGCATAATTATGTGTTAAACACATTTTATTCAACATTTAATAATGAATCTATATTTAAGCATACACTCCAGCTGTTAAATATCTTATGAAAATAAACAATTAACAAATTTAATAACTTAGCATTGCTCCTTTAAAGACGTTTTGTTAATTATAACGATTTGCACAATTTTTAATCGCTTAATTATCAGTCTTTAGTTTCCCAAATTTCATAGTGCTGCTCCAAACAGCTCACATTTCAAATTACACAATTTATAAATGTTATTCATAAAAAGGTTATTATAGGCTAATAGTATTTTATCGATTTAGTTTCAAATTTCAAATTTAGAAATAGAACTAATAAACAAAATAATGTAAACCTATCACTGGATCAAAACAAATTGTCAAGAATGTGCTTACAACACAGCACTTACAATACAGCACCACACATGTGAACCAAAAATCGTTCCATAAAAACTTCGGTTATTAACGCCTTCAACTGTTTAATTACTATTGTATTTAATTTAACTATACAATGTACTGTTGTTGTTCTATTTCATAATACATATTAATATACCGTGTCTCGAATGAACTTACTGCGTACTATACAATCAAGCACCAACAAACTATATTTTAATATGTTATTCAATATGGTGTTCCTCGGATTCTTTATTGCTGCATGTTGTAGACATATTTTGTGACTGTAACACTATATAAATACAAACTTAATATTATAAAGGAATTGCATTTACCCCGTTTGAGAGACTAGTTTTAGCGTAGTGTATATTTTGTAGTGAATAGTTATTACAATGTTCAAGTGTGTATCCCATTGATGTTATTTATTTGACTATATTATATATTATACTTGAAATAAAATTTGTTTTTGTGTTTAATTTTTTTCTTAGATTCTTGAACACATAGAAAATAGAAGAATAGAATGTACGCGTTTCCAGTATTAAATGTATAACACGTCATCATTTATAAGTTATTACTTATAATTTATCGATTTCAAATTTTTTTAAATATTTTTTTATTATTACTAAGCGTAAATCCTTTTTATTTTAATTTTAACCACCACTGTATTTATCTGCCTATCTAAGTAATATTTTTATTTTGTAATAATACGTGGCCGGCAAGTTAACATTTATTTCAATCTAAGCAAGATAATTGAGTAGCCTATATATATATAATATATATGTATAATATTTGACTGTATCATTTCTGCATGTAAAGGCTATTTTAGTTTAATTTAATTAATTAATTTATTTATTTGTAAATATATATGATTTAAAGTTACAATATTGTTTACTATTTCAATTATGTTTCAAAAAATTAATTTATTAGAAACCAATTAATGCAAGGATTAACAAAATAAACAAAAAATGTTCATCAATCTCCTAAGTAAAAGAAAAATAATTCCTATTTTTTTCTAAACATATTTAACTTTTCAGTTAACTCTCATGATATATGGCGGAACAAAATAGTTATTTTGGGAAGGTAGGGGGATCTAGACTTTTTTTAATAATGGGCATGGCCTATCTTTCTTAATAAGAAAGAGGAGATAAAATGATTATAATATTTTATAATGTATCAGTCCCTTTTATTGGGGAGGGAGGAGCAAATATTACAAAATATAAAGAGGGATCACTATGCTTGTAATTTACATATATGGCATATTCTGACCAAATGAAGAAAAATATAAAAATACATTTTTAAAATATAGATTTAAAAAAATGTCTTTTTACTTCAATAAATAGGGATAAATTGCTAAATATAATATAACAAATTTTAAAATATAATGTCCGTGGATGTCTGTGATGATACATGAGAATCAGTTGAATAGTTTGAAATAATAGATCATACATTGATCATAATAGATCATAAGTTGATCATAATTAATAGATCATAAATTGATGCCAAACAATAACTTTAAATGTGGATCAAAAATATTCTGAAACACAATTTCAACAAAGAAAAACGCATTTCATCAACTGTTTGATAAGGACTTTTTGATCTCAATAACCGAATTTTTATTGTTTAAAATTAATGAAAACGTTCTATTTCGCTCGAATCGTTGTTTTCGCACGAAACCATAGTAACAATTTCCATAACATATTTAATTAATTCTATTCCTAATTGTAAGATTTAATTGATTTTAAATTTGTAAATGTGCTTGTATATTTAGAAGTTTCTTTTAATTTCCACTGAATGCGGGGATTTCATTTTAAGACAGAATTTTACATACATTATTTCATTATGAAGGATTTTATTATCCAAGCTGTAGACATTCTTAGACATTAATATTGGATTCGATTTTATGTGTTGTATTCAAATCTAAAAAGTTCGACAATGTTATTATTTCAAAGTATCGAGATCTATAAATTATTTCAATATTTATCCTAAGGCATTTATATTGCTTTGTTATTGCATCAAAGACATTATATACGGTTGAACAGATTTCTCATATAAGGAAATGAAAATGTTGAAGGATTGATAATGAACTATTAAATAATGTTATTTTACCAAATATTATAAAAAATGAATTATACATCTGCCTGTTACATTTTTAATATATAATTCAAGTGCTCTGAATGCCTGAATGCCTGAATGCCCCATAATATAGTATATTTTACGATAATTAGTTGAAGAAAGAAAGACAGTTGTAACTAGTAACACAAGACATAATTGTTTTCCTTTTGTCTTGTGAAAAATACATAGTGGTAACAAAAGTTATTATACTCTTGGAATGTGTAGTGGTTGTTTTTTAGTTACTTTTGAAATTCATTGTCTAATAGTGTTTGTCGTGAGTCCGTCAAGTAACTCTACCTTGTTATTGATAAATTGTGATAAATTGAGAAAAAATTTCAGACAACCAACAATTCAATAAATATTTCATTACCACCGATAACCCTTTATGGGTCGCTAAATAATCGTTCGCATAAAGAGAGAGAGAGAGTATAAATGAGAGACTCGAACCTGCTGTGGGAGACAACGTCAACAAAGTTTTTAACTCTAGAAACACCAAGGGGGGGGCGAGTCAATTTGACCCAGCTGATGGTAATCGTTTATACTACTCAAAATATACTACTTTCGTATTTTAATCTACCTAATTATTGATGCACTTTGATTCTTCATATATGTTTTGTAGAATATTCTTCAGAACCTGATGACATAATATATTACTTAAAATTGGATAAAAAAAATCGAGTTTTATGCTAAAATGGATTGCTTGCACCCATTATAAACTTTCTGCTAAATAAATTTTTGGTATTTATGGATAACTAGTATGATGTCATAAGTGATCAAAATAGGCCCAAAAATTGTGTTTTTTGATTATATTTCCCAACCTGACAAATGCCTTCTAATTAGAAAAATTTTCTCACTAAACAGTCAGCTAGCTAAACGACTGATTACAAAACGAATGATATCTTTATAATCGAAAAGCAGCGCAGCACCATAATGTATTATAATTTATAGCGAATATAGTGCATAGAGTGCGCATGAATGCTGCTGGGTCAATTTGACCACCACTCTCAGGCTAAATAAGATTTCTTAAATCCCCAGGTGCAAAATAATGTGTTAAAACAATAACACTAAATATAACTATATAACTAAATTATTGTATAACTATATAACTATATAAATAAATTATAACTATATAACTATATAACTAAAACACTTTATGGTTTTAAATCAGCATCTTAGATTACTCGATTAGCATATTTCCAAAACATGAACTGCGAAAATTTACAGAAAATTACCAGAAATGAATAGAAAAACTAATCCTAAGTTTTGTATATCACATAAAAAGTCATTGAAGAAGAGTGCGTATTATCTTTTTCGTTAATTGATTTATTTATTTATTTAATGATTTCTATAAGGTTTGTATATATAGATCTCAAAATAAATTGGTGCACACTATAAATGTAAAAAATACAGGTTTTTGAATTTCTGTTATATATTTATATATTTAGAATGAAAGTGTCAGTTTTTCAACTTAATCTTTTTATTATAATCTGGTAGATTTTGTTCTGGTACCTACACTTAATAATTGTAGGAACTAATTTGCAGTTACAAAAGCAAATTGTGATTCCTTATATGTATTATCAAAGAAATAATTCAAGATCAATATTCTCGAACAGATAAGTTTCTTTTTATTATCCTAAACTTTTAAGTGATCAGTGTTATTTATTACCAAAGATATAATGAAGCTACAAAACAGACAATTCAAACTAATGATAATCATCTTTCGATTCGTTTGATCAAATAATTGTATTAAATTAAAATGAATAAATACTTTCTACCACAAATAAGGCGGCTTATGAATGTTGAATATTATAAAATTGTATTCTCAAGATTTCAATATTTTGGGTATCATTTTTTTTTCGTTTGTCAGTCTATCATTTTTTCTATAACGATATTATTATTTTATTAGATAATTTAATGTTAATTGGTAATTGATTATAAATATAATTATTAATTTATTATAAATTATAATTTAAAATTATGAATAATAAAATATAAGCTGTTAAAGAATCCTTGGGTTATGATTAATTTTATTTCTCTATTTTTTATACATCTTTTAAATATATAATTTTTGTTATTCGTTTTAATTTTTTTTACTTATATCTGGATATAAATATATAGCCTATATAATAAAATGTTAGAATGTGCAGAACTTTCCAAATAAAGATTTTTTTATACTTGAGTCGTCAATTCTTTTGAAAACAGCACCAAATGTATTGATTGGTTTTTATTTATAAATTTAATTCAAGTTTGTTTTTTCTAATGAACTTGTTGTTTCAGAAAACATGTCAATGACCTTTAAAAGATTTTAATTTTATTTTGATTATCGACCGGGGGGGAGGGGGGGGGGGGTGACATGACAAACTGGGTTAATCGAATCCGAATGGCTTCGCAGTGAACTTATTTGTTTGTACAAGGGTTTTTTGTTTTTTATAACATTTGTTATGAATTTATGAAGAATCAAATATTTTTAAACATCTGCCTTGTTTTTTTAAGTAAATTTTAAAATAATTAATTTAATTAATGTAAATTTGGTTTGAATTGCTACAGCACCAATATGTTGAGAGAATAAAAAATGGAGTCTACTATCCATTTTAGTTTTAAATAATTAAATTACTCAAATAATACTAAAATATTGACCGGGAAATAAAATTAGTGTTCAAATATACTGTCATACTGCTAAGACGAATGATGTAATCTCAAGTTTGGAGCTTAAATTTTGGTATTTTAGTCGAGCAATTATTGTTTCCAATAGTTATTAAATTTTACTAAATTAAATTCAAGTATAACAACGGAAAATTAGAAGGAAAATAATATTTCAAAATGATCGAAACACAATTTTTAAATTGATAGACTGTTGCGTATTGATACCGACTATATTAAATATTAAAATGGAACTAAAATAAATTGTATTTCTATTTCATTTATAAAAGTATTTCCTTATTAAATCTGTACCAAATGTATACATACATTAGAACTGCCAATAAGTGGAGGGAGGGAGGGGGGGAGTAACTATAAAACTAATTTTGTTTTAGACAAGTGTAGTGACAAATTTTAATTTTTAGTTAAATGTAACTATAATTTTAAACGTATTACGTATAATTATCATTACATTACACTTAATTATTATAATCATATTTGGTTAAATGTTACTAAAACCTTTTTTAATCTTTTTTACCCGCGTTTTTTGTGGCTAATTAAACATTTGTTATCTGTATGATCATTAAATTACATTTAAAATTACACTATGGTGGATTTTCTAGTAGTATTTATGTATATTACGTCATTAGAAGTTCAAAAAGGAATGGTTTAAACTAAAGCTTTTTTTGTATTTATTAAGTTTTATGTCACAATCGTTTGAAATGTTGATTGAATACACTTAGCTAGAAGACATAACTAAAAAGTATAAAAATCCAAATTAAAGTTTAACCGGTTGCGTGAAATAAATATTATATTGTAATATTATATATACGTAGCTTATTTCTGCTTTGTACTGAACAGTAAAACTCGATGAAAATTTCTTTTGCAACAAAACTTAATAATAAAACTTATTTTCACCAATCATAAACACAAAATATTGAAAGGATCCTTAGATGCCACAAAAAAACTATTTTAATGGTAAAAGTGCCGCCTAGTTACCGCCTAGTTACCGCCTAATTTCATTCTTAGATATTTATTGCCAAAATCTTATTTTAATAAAACAACAATTACATTTGTGATTTTGGACAAATAAATGACATGACCAATTTTGAAAACTTACAATTAGGCCAATGTTTATAAACCTCAAATTAAACTTTTTAAATGACATCCTATTACGTGATGTACGAAAAATTATGAACTTATCCTTTTTGCTTAACTTTAACGTTATCTATATGGTTATCCTATCCGTCGTGTGTGTTTAACTTTATATTAATTTTTATCATTATCCTTATCTTTTGTGTTTAACGTTATTCTTATCTTTTGTGTTTAACGTTATTCTTATCTTTTGTGTTTAACGTTATTCTTATCTTTTGTGTTTAACGTTATCCTTATCTTTTGTGTTTAACGTTATCCTTATCTTTTGTGTTTAACGTTATTCTTATCTTTTGTGTTTAACGTTATTCTTATCGTTTACTTGTATAAATTATGACATTGTTATGCATATTTTGTACATTGTCAAAATTTGTAACACATATATTGTAACTTTTATACGTACATATACATATTATATTAATTAATATACTAATGAAAAAGTTTAATAATACATTTAAGTTGTAATATACTCTACGAATATATGCACATGGACTTTAAACAATAGATTTTTTATTGCTTTATCAATAATTGCCTTTTCATCTTGATGCATAACAATTTTTGTGAACAAATTTTTTCTTATATTCCAACTGTCGATGGATCAGAGTGAGCCTTCATATATATTTTATAAAACTAAGAGTAAAAGTAAAAACAGAATTACCTAAATGTTAAAATTATTTCATGTTTACCATTGTTAGCATATAAGCAACAACATGACCTCAAGTGTAGGGGAAATGGTTACAAAGGTCATTTGAAATGCCTAGAATCTGTTGGTGAGATGTTCACATCCCCCTTATTGCCTAGCTTACTCCGTGTCAACATTATTGGGGACGGATTTCGTTTGCTTGTAATTTGAAACGATGTACTCCATTTTCTATTTACCTATTTACTTACATTCCTCCATATATATACATAACAATCCAATATTTGTTATCAATGTAAGTCAAAGCTATATTTTAATAAAAGTTTAATAGGTTAATATATTGAAATACTATCTGACGAAATAGACGAAATTTGGAAATTCTTCAAACCATACATTTGATTATCAATATGATATAATCAGTAATATTATTCAATAAATATGATATGACATAATCAATATTTTTTCGGCCTACAATAATATTTTCATAGATACAATATCATTGGCGTAGTCAGATCGTCGAGTGTGGAAGGGACGAAATGAGATAAGAAAGTAAATGATTTTATTGGCACACACACTACTAGATTAAAAACAAAAGTAGTTGCTGAAATTACTTTTTAGTTTAAAGTTTATTGGATTTGGCTAAATAGAACTTCTATGCAATTGTATCAATTGTTATTGAATATTTAAATATTTCATTATAGATTTTTACGTAATCTGTATTATAATGTACATAATCGATTATAATGAAGTATTGTACATAGCGTATTGTTTCCAAATGACATACAATAGGTAATTAATGATGAATTAGTTATACACATATTGTTTACGGATTAATAATCGACTAAAATGTTCTTGCATATTACACTTTTGTTGCATAAAACCTCCTGTGGCAGTTGCGATAACTGTTTACAAATTATTATAAAACTTAAAAATTATAAAAATTATAATATCTTTTCAAAGAAAGATATTTTATCACATTTTATAGCAAGCAATAAATAAAGTGTATCTCTCCTATATAAAATTATTCAATTTGTAATTAAACAGTAAATGTGTTCCTAATATTTCCAGGTAAATATATCTTGGCATCTGGAAATTGAGCTTCGTTTCGAGCAAAGTTTTTGAGCAAAGAGAAAGTTTTGTTTGTTGCTATTTCTTTGTTCTCTGTCAGGAAAGGAGATACACTGTTGCAGAATATTGCAGATACACACTGATACACCGTGTTATGCGGTGAAAAATCCGGTTTGTGGTAGGCTTACTGATAATAAAGAAATCGCCTGTTTCACGCAAAAATGTTCCATTTACATAGAATCGAAGGGTAACCATAACCTGTAATTCTGAAGCTGTGGAATAGCTGTGGATTAATTCTGGATTAGCTGTGGTTTAGCTGTGGATTAGCTGTGGATTAATTGTGGATTAGCTGTGGTTTAGCTGTGGAATAGTTGTGGATTAACTGTGGATTAGCTGTGGTTTAGCTTTGGTTTAGCTGTGGAATAGCTGTGGATTAACTAAACCTCAACTGTGAACTTAAACCGGAACTGAGGAATAGATAACCTGCAAGTAAACTAAACCTCAACTGTGAAACACCCCAAATAACTAATACGTAATACTTACATATTATATATCTAAAATTTAAAAAACAAATATAAGTTAATTGATTGGTATAGACACATTTTTTAGAAAATTAATAATGAAAACTCGCGGCCAATATATATAGCAATGTTGATTTTATTTAAGGAAGATATTTAAAAAGATGTTAAAGGAACAGTGACATTATACTATAATATACGGATATCAAAGTCTTACGAAATTAGTAAAAGCGTGTTATAATTTGAGTCATATCCTTGCGAGTGACATAGCAGTATAACAAAATTTCTAATGTATAGCCTATATGGCGACAATTGTTTTTATTATTAAAAATTTTTTTTAATGTTATATTCAGTTTAATAGAAATTATTTATATAAACATAATATGCAAAAAAACTATAATTTTTTAGCAATTAGAAATCAATAACCCTGAAAGCGGTCTGCAGATGGATTTAACTGTCTGCAGATGGATTTAACTGTCTGCATATGGATTTACCTGTCTGCAGATGGATTTACCTGTTTACAGAAGGATTTACCTGTCTGCAGAAGGATTTACCTGTCTGCATATGAATTTACCTGTCTGCTGATGGATTTACCTGTCTGCATATGGATTTACCTGTCTGCTGATAGATTTACCTCTCTGCAGATGGATTTAACTGTCTGCAGATAGATTTACCTGTCTGCATATGGATTTACCTGTCTGCTGATGGATTTACCGGTCTGCAGATGGATTTACCTCTCTGCAGATGGATTTACCCGTCTGCTGATGGATTTACCTCTCTGCTGGTGGATTTACCTGTCTGCTTATGGATTTACCTGTCTGCAGATGTATTTACCTTTCTGCATATGGATTTACCTGTCTGCTGATGGATTTACCTGTCTGCAGATGGATTTAACTCTCTGCAGATGGATTTACCTGTCTGCTGATGGATTTACCTGTCTGCATATGGATTTACCTGTCTGCAGATGTATTTATCTGTTTGCAGATGTATTTACCTGTCTGCAGATAGATTTACCTGTCTGCAGATGGATTTACCTGTCTGTAGATCGATTTACCTGTCGATTACTGTGTCTACAAAAATTCATCAATAATTTTCTTGTTATACTTTAAGATATAGTTATTATTTATATTGTATAACAATTAAAATTACTTGCACAAATAATAAAAATGGTATTAAACTTGACTGATTAAACTAATAACTAGCCACAAAAAAACGAAAAGTGCTTGCCATGTTAATAATAACGGTAATATAATTTTTTAGTTTAGTGCTCCATGTCATTGGTTATATAATGTGACTATGAAACTAAGTTATTTATAATTTGTAAGTAATAAAGGATCACAATAAAATGTGAAACAGAATTTACAATGTGGTTACAAAATTTAGAAGGTTGCATACTTCGATTAATTATTTCGGATGATGCTTCTACAACTATTTCGTTATATACAACCTTATTATAAAGAAAAATGACAATTTTATAGTCTTCAAAAAAGAGCTGTCATGTAATAAATATTATGTATGATGCGAAGCGGTATTAACACTGACCACTAGATTACAATTACTCGCATGTCTCACAACAAATCTAGTGTTTCCATTGTTTAGATTAAATTTTACAGATACACACAATTATTGATTTCTATTTATTGATAAGTTGCTGTCAAAAAAGATAACTTCTATTTCGGATCATTTTTTCGGAGACGTTCACCCCCTGAAGACAAAATCCAGGCAATATTTTATATTTATTTATTTATTTGAGTGATTGACCAGCAAACATTTTTAATCAACATTTTGAAAAAGCAGTTTTATCGCTTAACGAACACACACTATTAAACTTAAGTGCTTTTTCTATAAATTGGTCATTTCGTGATTGAGTAGAAACTCAATCATTATGGAAATGAGTTTTGAATTGTTTTTTTGCTTCATGCAATTAATTATAATATACGCAGCAATTTAAATAATAAATCGTATTTGAAAATAGATTGTACACAATATAGGCATTTAGATAGTAGCGTAAAACCGCTTGTATCATAAAAGCATTGTATATGTGACATTATTGCGAAATAATAGTGTAATATACATTCCTCAAAAGTGAACATTACTTTATTTGTCTTTATTTGTCAGCAAACCGTTATACTTTGAGAAATATAAAAGTTCTTCAACAAACAACACTGTAGCTTAAATGACACTGTATTAAAAGTTAAGCTAAGCTGTCGCTGAGGGTGGAAAGTTCCCAATTATGTTTCAGCTTTTTTGGATTTTGTAAGTTGACTTTTAAATCTTGGCTCTTATACCAACACATGTCATTTCTGTTTTATAGAGTATGTCAGCTATTTTAGGATTTAAAACATAGTTTCAATTAATATTAGTGGTTTACTGATAACATTAACTGTTAATTGTTAACTGATAAATATACTGATAACATTACTGATAACTACTGTTTATTTTTCCTTTATTAAACATTTTGATGTTATTATACACATATTGTGTTGCTTTATAGGCAGTAACTTTGATAATTATTGATTCCTTATTATTTTTTATTTTGGTTTGGGTCATTTGAAACAAATTTGGGTCATTTTCTCTATTATATAATTTGATTATTGTCTACAATAGATCAGTTAAGAGATAATGTTTTGTGTAGCATCGTCGCAGCAAAAATGCCTTATTGGTTTAAAAGTTGACTGAGAAATTAAATGTATTAAATGAGAAGCTTCAAATGTACTTGACTGGTCATTCCTTTATCTTATAAATCGACTGTTTTTGTTCAATATACATGTGATGTGGATATATATTGGACAGATAAAAAATTATATTGATGTTATCAAAAAATATTCGTCACTGAAATATAGGCTATTGCTGAAAAGACATTTGAGGAAAAGGAAAAAATTATATTTTTTAAAAGGTTTTTGATGATTTTTTTTAATCTTATGCTAAATTTTAAAATGTTTAAATTAAATTTTATTGATATCGTTAACGATCGATAAATATCATTTTATATTTCAAAAATAAATTTCCTAAAAGCTATTACCGATAACTAAAATAATATATATATATTAACATTTTTGAATTCAGTATACGAGAAGAAGCCTGAAACAAAGGATTTTATACAAAATGTTCTTTATTTATAATAATTATTTATAATTTTTCATTTGAATAAAGTGCATCAGATATTTTAATAATAAGCAATTGTATTAGAAGCCGACATTTTTTATCTTGAAATATATATTTTCAAAATCCTCTTTGATTTTAGAAGAATTTAAAATATCTATTTTCTCGAAAAGCCATTGATTGTAAGGCATATTCAAATTTAAACTTTTTTAATCTAATTAATTAGAACTAATGGAAAAGCTGTGGCTTTTCTAAAATTATGAATATACACAATTATGATGTCTAAATATCGATTAAGTACAAGGAAAATCAATAATAACCATTTTTTGAAACAGCTATCGTGAAATTTTTAATATTTTTGAATTCAGCATGCCATTTGTCATTATTTATATGGTGTTCGAGACATGTTGTCCGGAAAAAAATTTAGTTTTTTTATTTCGAAATATCTATTAGTCTTCAAAATTTTGTTTTATTAATCCAAGAATTATATTTGAATAATTATATGAATATTAATAATACATAATAAATCAATAACGATTGTTAGTAAATGTTAACAATGATTATAAAAAGTTTCCATTGGCCTCAAT